>JAYMFT010215732.1:0-11437 GCA_038088735.1 Panulirus argus
TATATATATATATATATATATATATATATATATATATATATATATATATATATATAATCTTTTTTTTCATGCTGACATAACGCTGATTTTAGAAGGACATAAACTTGACCTGACGATAACCCGTGACGGTTTACCTCCCCAGATGTTTTTTTTTTTATCATTACTTTCAAAGGCTTGGAAATTTTCAGGCAATTTGTTTTTGTCTTTACGCTTTATAAAAATCGCTTTATACCATCGCCGAAAAATATGTTGCAAAATAGAGTCGCGCTGCACGAGGGTTGGGTTGCATTGCTTTCTTGTAAAGTGATTCCATTATATCATGCTGTTTGATTTTATACTAAACCCTGATATATTGTACCATGATAAACTGTGCTAAACGTAAGAGCACATCCTCTGGAAAAAAAAAAAAGAATGCTGGAGATGTGGGTAAATCTGTTTTGACATTTTAAATTTTTTGTTATGTTCTCGTTTTCTTATGGAAAAGTTTAATATAACCTCTATAATTCCGTTTATCTTCACTTGATGGTTTTATTTTTCCACAGCAGCCGACAAAGCACTAGCAAAGGTATGCTCTAGTTGAAGCTGGTAATCTGAAGAGGTTAGTTAGCGCATTTATCGACGAAGACGGAAGCATACAACTGGAATTGATTTGAACTCCTCAGTTTTCGTAGACCAGTCTGTTGGGAGTGGAACTGTCTTGGGAAGAAGAATACACGAAGGAGGGACGAGAATGCCTTGCCTCGGTTTCGCTGTTCGAAGGAAAGAAATATAACGGTCAACCTCGTGTAGTTAGTCTCCACACATAAACTGTATGAATTACTTTGAGGAAACAGAGAAATTAGAAAAAGACGCGATGATGATCAAATGATTAGGGCTGCAAAACAGACAAGCTAAACAGACACAATTCTACGAACCCGGACTGGAGGTCACTGCCTGTGGCTTTTCCCCTTTTCTGGCCAAGTCATTGGATACGCCAGGAATTTGGTGCGTACAAGGACAACGGGAGGTCGGGGGACCCATGCGAGAGGCCAGTGTGATGCCTGAGCAGCAAGCGTTGACAGCGAGTGAGGCGGCCACGCCCAGCACAGCCTGAAGGTCTCTCCATCTTCAGAGTGCAACATTAGACAGACAGCTTTACGTTGCAGCTGATCATGGATGGCATCTACTTTAATCTTCAGTTCGCTTCGAAATATTGTTGAAGAATCCTAGTAAATATAACGTAAATACATTATATTTTTCAGTATCAGAAAAGTTAAAACTGTATTTGTCATTTGCAGGAGAATTCAGCTCTGGGTGAACTAAAGGTTGAAAGTTTAATAATATAAAATATTGATGGAGTGAGTGGGCGTTGGATGAGGGTGAGGCGAGAGTAACACCTGGTAGTAGAACACTACTGTACCAGACCACCTCATGAAGTAGTAACACGGAAGGTCGTAGGTAGAGGGGGTCCCTCGTGGAAGACTCCACGTGCTCAAGGGATGCACTTGTGTGAACACAACCCTGTATAGATGTGGGTCCTGTCTAGCAGAAAGAGTATGTAGAGAATAGTATCAGCTTAGAGGAGATCCTGTGTAGAGAAGGTACAAGGAACGCCTTGGGTGATGACGGAGATCCTTTGTGAAGGAGGGCCTGTTTAGGGGAGATCCTATGTGGTAGGGAACCTATGTGCAGGAGATCCGGTGCGGGGAGGTCTAACGTGTAGGAAAAGTTTGTGTAGTAGAAAGCCTATGTGGATGAGGATTTTTTTTTAGGAAGTATGTAGTCGGCCGTGTGTAGTGGGGGCTTCTTTACGGAAGAGATCCTGGGTGAATAAGGTCTTCTTTAGACCTTTCTCCTGCGTCTTGAGTAAAGGGACGTTTTCTTTGCAAGGCAAATGGGGAGAGGTTATTTACCGAACTGGTGGGTATTGGGAGTCAAAGCACAACAAACATGGGCAAGTGGCAGTTTATCACAACTGAAAGTAAAAGTTAAGTGACCATTGTTGTTTAGCTTCTTCATCCTGCCAGGAAACGCTTCTTGCATGAATGACGAGGGGAGTAGAAGTCTGGGGAGGAAGGGATGGATTACAAACCTGTCATTAAGAGGTATCAACAACGAAGAGTAAGAAGAGGATTAATGTAGCGGAGTTAAAGAGGAACGTACCTTGGGAAGCGTCAGTGTTGAGAGTAGTAGAGATGTGGAGGTAGATACGTGTATGGTGACGGGGAGTAGATTATCTCTCTCCCCCTACCTGTCTCCCTCTCCCCTTTCCTCTCTCCTCCCCTTTACACAGAGGTGGGAGCGTTACCAGTAGCAACAGGTCGCTAGGGACTGAGGGTGGGGCTGGTGGGAGAGCAGAGGGAAGGGGGAAGAAGGGAAGGGCCTGAAGGAGGGGCTTTGGGGCTAAGGGTTGCCAACTGTAACCATATGACTAGGCCTTGGTGGCCGGGAGGCCGCTGGAGGAGGTGCGCACATAATAACATTTTACCATAATATTAGGTTAGGTATAGAGTCCCCGCCGTCTTTGATGCTGTCTTTGAACTTTTAGATTAAGTGCATAGGTGCACACACAGACGCACACACGCAAGCTTTGGACATCAACCATCGCTACAACACTACAAACATCCTTCATGCCCAGCACCCAGGTGCTTGCCATAACCGCACCCATCTACCGCTCCCTGGTCTCCGACTGCAGTGCGAGCATCTGAGGAACCTTGATTGATTGAGGGGCTGCTGGATGGAATGGGATGATTGAAGGACAGAGGGAGTAACGAGAGGAGGCAGGAGGGAGGGAGGGGGGGTCCTGGCTAGTTGATTATTCATCCTTGAGGGAGGGCGAGAGAGTGCCAGACAGAGGAAGGCCGAAGAATTCCTTTGAAAATGAGAATTGTTATAACGGACGACACGAGTCCGCACTTGGTAAACGGCGAGAGAGGAAGCGAAATCAGAACAGGGAAGAGCAGGAGGAAACGAAGAAAATAAAGGAAACAACGAAATGGAGGTACAAAGTACGTAAAGGTTGAGGTGCGATACAGAAGTGTTTGAAAAAAATAAGTTAGATCAGAAAAAATACATAAATTCACATAGATAAACATCAGCTTCATCTAAACTCACGAGAATATCAATGCAAAATTGATTATCGATAACCCTTTACTTTGTAGAAAATATCTATAAGGAAGCAACATTGATGCTGTGTCCGTCTGTAATGATAGTTAGCCCAGGTAAACCACACAGCCTGGCTTACGAGGTTTAGGGTCCGTAGCCACCGGGTGAGGGCGGTGCAGCCACACACCGTGTCCTGCTCCCACACGGTTATTTTGGACTGCCTGATCGAGGTAGTGGTGTCTATGGGAAAAAAAAAAAAAAAAAAAAAAAAAAATATATATATATATATATATATATATATATATATATATTATATATTCAGTAAACATGTTTTCAGAAGACGTAGGGAAAAGGATATAAATGTGGTGTTCATTGTGCTTGTAGGTAAGAATATAAACCACATGGTACGTATATTAGCATTTTATTCCCAGGGAGATGAGATATATATCAGATAAGGGTGACTGTAAAGCCCTAGAGCTGTAAAAGCGTTTATTTCCTTCCTGTAACATATAAAAGCCGACCATGGGGCACGCGGTGCCTTACAGACCCCCACCCCACAGGAAACCATTGAAAACAGCGATAAGATAGGCGGTTTACCTCGCCTGCCAAGGTTTTGTGCCTGTTGACCATGATAAACTGCTCCCCGCGTCCGATCCATTGCTCATGGCTCCGGCCTCGGCTTTTGACAAACAACCTCTGATGAATATTAATGAGTCGGAACGAGCAGTGTCGTGAGGGATGGGAAGGTGGAAGGGGGACGAAGGGTTGGCACGAAGGGAATCAGCGAGAGCAGTAAGCGGGGACCTGATGAATAAACAAGAATTAGTGAGGAAGATGAAAGAAGGAGGCTTAAGACAAAAGGAACTGATAAAGATGAAGTGCAGAGGAAACCGTTACCTGGGTTGGAATACAGAAGCTGAGGAAGATGTAAGGTCGCGCGGGCTGAGTGAGACACACATGACGCGAAGAAGAAGTTATGTGAGTTACCGACTGTCAAATGTTATGTGTGTGAGAGGGGGACTGTGTGCTTATAAGCTGATAGCCAGCTGCCCAGGTTAGTGTGAGCCAGTAAGAAAAGACAGTAACCTGGATCAAATGAGTGAAATTTGAGAGCTACTGAAGTACTGGCCCACCGCGCAGTTTGTTGACTAATGAAAGAGGGAAAAAGTCAGAAGTGATGTAAGAGTGAAGCACGGAGCAGAGAACTGACTGGAAAAAAAAGAAGGATAGGGTTCTCAGATGATATTGACAAATCGATTGAATGTGTGATGACAGGAAGACGAAGAGAGTGTCTATGAGTTAAGTGAGGGTAGGAAATGGAAGATGAAGCCCGAGGGTGATATGAAAGGGTTTAATTAGGGAGAACATGGATAGGAGTATGCAGGAGTGTGCAGGGAGGTCCGCCGGCACAGACCTACATGGAGGAAATTCTGTATGATCCACCCAGCTGGGCGGGGGTAGACATTCCTGAACTCCATTCATTGTACTAACATTCGTGGTCTCTCTAGTAATCTTACTTCTTTTGAACACTATCTGTCTAGTACTTCTCCTAAAATCTTATTTCTCTCTCAGATCCTGTTGTCTGCCGATGTTCTCACTAGTTCTTTTTTCATATGCAACACCATAATCTCTATTTAGCATGCCGGTTCATTGGTGGCGTCTGAGCATATTCCAATATTAGCACACCTGTTGCATGCCTCGAAGAGCTTGAGTCTCCAAACTTTCATGTTATCTGGCTCTCAAGGTCTGTCTCCTAACCACCACACTTTCCCTTTGTTTCGCCTACTGCTCTCATAATTCTACAAATTTTATATTTTTCTTCGACTATCTAGACTCCTACCACGAGACTGTGGCTTGCTCTCACCTACAAGCCGAGATCCTCTTTATTGTTCGTGAGGCAGCGTTCTTCTCCTACCAAGGTTTACTCTACGTTGTCACGTCCTGTGACACCTCCTGCTGCTCCGTAAACTCTGAGATCCGTCCTTGTATGGAGTACTGCTCTCACATCTAGGGTGATTTCAGCTCTGCATCCCTAATTGAGAGAACTGAATCGAAAGCGGTCCGACTTACAGACTCTCCCAAGCGAACATCAAAATTTGACTCGCTTGCCCTGCGCCGCAATGATGGTTTTTGCTCCCGACATCTGGCTGCTTTTGAGCCCCAACAACTAGGTAGACCACGCAATACTCATCAAGCTGCTGCGTCATGTTATTACTGTGTGGTCATAGGCAACTCAAGGGTGGGCCGTTTTGATAACTGTTTCTTTCCCTACACCTCGAAGCTTTGGAACTCTAAGCCTTCCCATTGCCTTTCCCAATAACTATAAACAGACACATTTGTAAAAGACAGATATCCCACTTCCTCCAAAATTATTAAATACTAACCTTTGTTTCCTTCCTCTTCCCTTTCATTAGACTCTCTATATATTTCAGTTAAGGCCTGGCTTTGATGTGGGCATGTGTCCGTGACTACAAAATATAGGTACAGGTGCTGACAAACGTTTGTTACCAGGGGAAGATTCCTTATGACAATACTGTAAATGAGTATGAAAAGCAATGAGACTGGGTGGAGTTCCTGTATGTATCTAATTTAGAAGAAAAAAGTAGTTGCATAATCAGTTCGATACTTTTCTGTGATAAGATCAACAAAGACACCACTCAAATGGAAACGAAAACAAATTGCTGTATTATTCGCAGATGATACACAAACACGCTCTTGTCTCGGTGATGAAAAGAAGAGAGTTCGAGGAATCTCCCAGGTGATCACAGTAAACGTTCAGATGACAGAAAAATGTGAAAGTTCACCATGAATAGAAGACTTAAGGATTACTGACTGAACTGGTTTGAACTTTGAGTTGTTAGTAGATGATAAAACAAAGAAATCAAACCAGATGGTTTCCAGAAAGAATGTTTACTAATGTTTACTATCGATGGTTTCCATACGTATGATATCCAGTGTAATGAAAGTGTCATGAAGTCAGTAACGGGAGATGATAGCAGGAGCTGTGCTTGATGGAAGCACACATTCATTTAACTGATAGACTGAGAAATTATGATTATAGATAATATTGTATCCTCTGCAGGTGGGACTGAACACTGGACCAGAACAACAGGCAAGAACCTTCGGTGTGAAGTAATGAATATTGATGATGAAGCTGTTAATACAATGACGGAAGGGGTGGGGACGCGGGAGGAAGAGGAGGAAGCACAGGAAGAGAGGGAGAGCAGTGTGTAGGGCGCGGGGAAAGGGAGCGTACGGAAGGGGTGAAAAAAAGGTGTCATGTGGCGGAGAGGGGAATAGTGGTCATGAAGGAGAGTCACAGGACGAAGATGACAAAGAAGAAGGAAAGAGAAAATAAACTCACGAGAGAAAGGAGGAATGAAGAGGAGTAGGAAGGGAGTGTTGCAAGGAGACACGAGAAAGTAAGGGGAGAGGGAGAGGAGTAGCAGTGAGGGGCTATGGTGCAGGGAGACGAGGAATGGCATGGAAGGAGGGTTGAGGAGAGTCAGAAGAGGGTCAGGTTCTGACGGACGAGAGGAGAGAAAGACACGTGGGACAAAAAGGAAAGAGTAGGCGAGGAGGAGTTTGTTGAACAGTACAGGGTAGAGTGAGGTGGGAATGGATGATGACAGGGGATGGAGGACAGGGAAGCAGAGGAAAGAAAAGTAAAGGAAAGAAACAAAGGATGAAGACGCGAAGAAAATAGTCATCTGTTTTTAAGTAGAAAAAAAAAGCTAAAATTTACAACAGATGTAGATGATGAAAAGAGAAATTGTGGGAAGCAGGAAGACGAATGGATGCTGGTAAAAGACGGGCGCCGGGGAGAGGGAATATTAAGCCTCCTGAAAAGTGGAAAAACAGGAAAGGATGTAGAAAGCGAGGGAGGAAAACCACGTGAGAATTGCACTGAGAATATATCCAAGACACAACGGAAGGAAGGCAACATGATGAAAGAGTTAAACTTCTGGTCTTTAGAGAGGAAAACCGTTATCAAAGAGATAAGGAAGAGGCCATCCTGCAGATATATAAGGGAGCAGACTACGTAACGATGCGATTATCGCCATGACTAATGTGCCTCGTCATCCCGGGTTTGCTGCATGTCTGCTGTCTATGTAGTTGGTTGGTATGCAGGTGATTAAAGGCAAAGGCTACTTAAAGGAAAGTGTGAGGGAAATTCCACTGTGTGAAGTTGTCTGGACCGACCCACATGACATCTTTGCTAAGACATACCTGAGTTCGAGAAACGAGTTATTTACCATTTAACCGATCCCCATCTTCTTGTTTATTCGTTTATCATTCTCAAAATAGATTTGTTATTGTACATGGCAATGTATCAATGATAAATACTTTATGGTAAGATAAAGGAAAATGACATCTCTGCAGAATAGTTTGGACTGAGATATGCACGCAGAATGTTACATAAAGGATCAAAGACGTTTTCACATGAAGGAGAAGAGACGCTCGCCAGGGAAATATTTATCACTGCTGACTCTGTATGCAAATTTGAGGCCGGAAACGTTGTGCTTGTTTCCGGTCTGTGGCGAGGCGAGGGTGCGAGAGAGTTAGTGGCCTGGCTGGGGAAGAGAAGGACAATTTGGAGAACATTATTACGGAAGTGGGTTGGGATAGCCATATATAAGATTGCTCTTGTGCGGTGATAGACGGAGGAGAAGGATGAAGAGCAAGGGAAGGGAGTAATACATTTGAAACATAGAGCAAAGTATAAGAAGAGAACTGACGTGGAGAAGCAACGAGAAAAAAGGGGAAAAAGAAAAGGCAAATGCAAGAGAAAGAAAACAAGAAAGAAAAACTGGAACTGAGACAGAAAGCTGTAGTTGAGGCTACCGCAGCTCCCGACCACAGTGGCAAAACTGTGGCTATGAGTGTGGTGCTGGTGGCTCCCGCCTGACGGCCTTATAGTTATACTGCCAAGATTATGGTCACAGTTCCTACCTCGGCCTGCCAGGCTGGGCCTACACTACCTGATAGTGTGTGTTCTGCCCACTCTTAACACTGTACCACATTTTTCTCAGCATTCTTGACAATAAAAAGTTTTTTCTTGTTCTTTTTCAGAAACTCAGCTATGCATACAGACAGATAGACAGACAGAGGCAGGTAGGCTGGGTAGGCACACAGGCACACGGACGCGCATACACAAAAGAAAGAAAGAAAAAACCCTGAGTAAAAGTAAAGTAATGAGGATAAGAGATAGTGAGAGAGAGCCTCGGTATGATAATGATTAAGCTCTAGGATTGTGTCCTTTCCCTCCGGATGTGAATTTAGTCTCAAGTCTGTGTTCGTGAACTGGGAATAAAATGCTGAACGTTGCTGCCAGATGGTAACCGCAGTAGCCTCCCAGAGCAAAGCTCAGCCGTGGACCCTGGCCCCTCGAGTCACGTTAGCTTACCACAAAACCAGTGGTTCAGGATTTCATTTAAGATTAAATTGGTTTCCGGTACGTTTAGCATTTTGTGACAAGTACAGCATGGGTTTACAACGTAGTGTAATGATATTATGGTGTGGAGCCTTGTCGCTTGTTTTTGTAAATGAATATTTCAGCAAAGTAAACATTACTATTTGATAACATCAAAGAAAAATTGCGATAAGTTGGCGAAAATTTCATTACTTGAGAAAAACATTTTCTACACGCACAGACAAATCATTATAGGAATGTAGGATCAGTTGGTCCAGTCACATTTATGTTTTCTGTGTGAGGCCACAGTGGTCCGGGGAAGAGACCCGTAGGCTCGTCCATGAGCGACCCATATGGCGAAGTACGCAGCGTAGACTTGGACGATAAAACTCTGAATGGGTGTAGGCTGAAGACAAGAGAATCATGCCACTATAGACGTGAGTTTATGACTTGATTTGTATTGCTTACACTTGTAGGTTCTTACTTATGTTATCATACGGTCCGCGGATACACTGACTGCAGAGATATATGAGAAAAACTATATGAAAGTACATCTAGATAAAGAATGTTCCTTTTTCTTCGTGCTGGCTCAGTTCAGGAGGAACATATATTACGACAAGACAGATGAAGTCCAGACATTGCTTCGGCCTCACTCGCATTTCATCCCCTTGAACAAGACGATACGGTCCTTCAGTGCGATGGTAAGATCCATGAGCGTGACTCTGCGACCTAAGTATGTGATGGCCTGAGCTTTGACCCAGCACATTAGGGTCAAGTTGAAGGCCTGGCAACCATACTCAAGGATGGTACCGTAGTATTCAAAGGGTCACGCTTTTCAATCTTGTCAGATGAGACAACCAAGTGGCAGAAAAACATGATATTCTGAAGGCACTAACTACAGTCAGAGGCAGTGGTGCGTAGAACCGTCTCACTATGGTCATTATTATTTGATTCTTACACTTCAGTGAGTAAAGTGCTTCCATACTACAGCCTTTGAAACCCTGGCTACTCCAGATGCTGTCCAGTATCACTGAGAGACTGGGCGTTCCAGTTACCCACGTAAATAACCAGCTGGAGAGCATTTTAGGTTTTAGCTCGGATAAGTTTTCTGCTCCAACATCCACCAGTGAGCCCTAGGCTCCACCATCAACTGCACTGTCTCCGCAGGTTGACTTAATAGGCTTCGGGGATTTCCCTGCATGCGAACGTAAGGCTTATGATGGCTTTACCGCACATCTTTCATCCTCTCAGTAGGAGTGTGAGGAGGATGTCCTCAACATGGCCGCCCATCCATCAACAGTTCTGTCTGAGGTTTTTCACTGGAGTGCGACCCCAGCGTCTTATGTCTCGATGCTGCAAGCCATAACATTATGACTGATATTTACATAAATGTGTCGCTGCTTTTGAGATCACACTCAGTTTAATGGTGAACAGTATAAAGCCAGGGGACTGTTTAGGTCAGGGATTTGTTCAGTTTATGAAGACAGTTTGCTCCACCGGCGATTAATGTAAAGTTCTGAGGTAATAACATAGTATACTAACACATGACGAACGCCGTTTGAAATCTAGATACGGCAAGTTAAACATATGAATTACATTGTTGTTTGCCTGATAAGCCAGGGAGCCACAGCGCTGTATGTTATTCATATTTTTTTTTTCTTATTGGCATTCATCCGCTGTAAACAGAAATATATTTGTCGCTAATGCTGTACTGTTATGCAGCATGCGTTCCTGTAGGAGGTTAATGATGGTGTATGCGTTGCGTGGCAATGCCTTGTGTGCTGAACCATGAGTGCTTTGTGTAGGAGACGTCAGTTGATGAGGGAGGAGCATCAGAGTAACAGATCTGTGTGTCTTTCGTATGAATATCCTTACTTGAGAATATACTCGTGCAAGGAGACAACATCTTACGCCAACTCTCTGACTTTATCTCCCACTTGTGCCACAATTTAAAGTCATTCAGATGAAGAGGCATCGTTAAGGGTGTTGGAGGCATCGTTAAGAGTGATGGAAGCATCTCGTGTTAGCTATACCAGTGAGCGAGTAAATAAGTGTTGCTGCTGACTGTTGTGGTGTTTGGTATAAGTTGTGTTGTAGAGTCATGGAAAATTCTCCGCTCCACCAGTGTCCTTATCCTGGTGATCACCTCAGGTGGTGTAGAGAAGACTACTTTATCTCACGGGGCAGTGATGTATGCTGTGTATCACGTTTCTATGGAAAATCCTGGAAAATTAACCAAATTATACTACTGTTCTAAACTTTCGTTTTAGAAGTCGCCTTGTCAGAAATACGAATCGTGGAAAGTGAAAGTATGTTTACAGCGCCACTTAAAATGTTATCTAGTCCGGGTCTTTGCTTCAGGAGGCACCCGCTGCATCAGTATTGCCTTGTAGTCCAGTTTTGGTGATCTTGATGGTTGGCTTACATGCACCAGTCCAGCTGCGTCACACCCTTCTCTACGGTATACCCCCACCAGGTTTTACTGTACCTCACTGTTTACCGCCGTTTTCTGCCACACTCGCGATATGGGACAGTCCAGCACTTCAATTCTGAAGTTCTGACAGGCCAATTGCCTTCACCGCTGGAGCTGAATTTTCTTCTTTATTTGTTCATGAGGTAGGGTTCCTCTCTTACCAATGTTTGCTCTACGTTGTTATGCCCTTTGACACCTCCTGCTGCTCAGTTATTTCTGTTGAAACACACACACACACACACACACACGCACACACACACACACACACACACACACACATGTTATATACATTTTTTTTTTCTTACATATTCGCCTTTCCCCGCATTAGCGAGGTAGCGTCAAGAACAGAGGACTGAGCCTTTGAGGGAAAATCCTCACTTGGCCCCTTCCCTGTTCCTTTCTTGGAAAAGCAGAAACTGGAGGGGAGGATTTCCAGCCCCCCGCTCCCTCCCCTTTTAGTCGCCTTT
>JAYMFT010215743.1:0-11436 GCA_038088735.1 Panulirus argus
TGGTTTCAGTGCATTACACATGACAGCTAGAGACTGAATGTGAGCGAATGTGGCCATTTCATCTGTCTCCTGGCGCTCCCTCGCCAGCACGGAGGGTGGCAATGCTATTTCCCGTGGGGTGGGGAGGCATCAGGAGTGGATGGGGGTGAGCAAGTGTAAATTTGTACATGTGTATATGTATATGTATGTATATATGTATATGTTGGTATGTATTTATATGTACTGTGCATATATGTGCATGTATGTATGTATGTGTGTATGTGGGGGGATGGGTCTTTCTTCGTCTGTTTTCCTGGCGCTACCTTGCTGACGCGGGAAACAGCGATCAAGTAAAATAAATAAATAAATAAGATAGGAAGTTGGTTTTAGTGCTCGCATGACAGAAACAACTCATCCAATTGACATAGGGAAGGAAAGAGTGGCCCTAGATAGCCCTACAAAAGAAGATGCAACTATCACACGCCACATCAGAGTTAGATATGAGCCATGCCACCTGTGTGTTGGCTGTCGCTACCGAGTGCCTAATGTGTAATGCGTGCCATGAACACATAAGTTATTTTACTGTCATCGTTGCTTTTACGTCATAAGATATATGGATCGTCACTTTGGCATCGAGGGAAAGAAATGTGGAAGTCAAATGCCGGAATCAGCCTTCCTCTCGCAGAGTCTGTGTACTCGTCATTTCCATTTGATTTTCTTTAACTGTGAAGTGACGAGAACGTACGTAGCAAAACATTACTTCATTTATTCATTAACTGCTGTTGATACTGGCGAGCAGCTGGGAGCGTGATCTCTTAATACTGGCTGGGAGGTGGCAGCTTTTTCTGTTGGTGTTGGCGGAATGTGTTCTGTTGGCGCTGATGGGGAGCTGGGAGCGCGGTTTTTGTTACTGGCGGGCAATATTTCAGTGCCTTGACCATGACTCGTGTTGCTGGAGCATACCCCAGAGGCTTTGTTCGCACTGTCTTCTGGACGTGGATAAAGAAAGAAGTGCATAAATGGTACGTGCGTGATACAGCTTGATAACACTCTGCTGAACTAAAAATTCTGATGTACTTTGTTGATTCGAAAGTTTTCACTATGCGTAGCCGTGGATGTACAAGTCCTCTGCTGTTTACATGGAAGATTCACTGTGAGTGCTGACAGTAAGAAAGCTGCTGCACTATCGAAGAGACGCAGAATGTATAAAGATCTATTCACTTTACATATTTTTCTCTATTCCATAATGTCTTGAGCGTAGGAAGAAAGTTGTAGAAAAAGGAACTTTGAGACAAACAATGATGACTTCTGTCCACTCCTTTTATCATTTCTTTTACTTTATCATAAGCTTCACCATTTACTAGCTATGAGAATGTGTGAAAACTTTCAAACATTCATCAGCTATCAAGCAGTGGGACACAGAGCTTGTGGTGCTCCCACATCGTCTTGCCCAACACAAGTACAGTGATCTTTAAGCGTTTCGCCAAGCACCGGACTCTTACCCAGAGGCTAGCATTCTCACATAGAGGCAAGAGCCAGCAGAACTCAACACCAACAAAGCTTAACACAGACAGACACCAGCACATGCAGAGTCCAGTACCAAAAAAGAAGGGCCAGTAACAGCTCGGCACCAACAGACTCCCTGCACTAACAAATATCCTAGCATCAACAAATCCTAGGACCAACAGAGACAGCACCAAACACCAAGTTAAGCCAGCAGTAACAGTGGCATTGCTCCTGCAGACAACACATGGCTGCCGTCCACTCACTACCTGGATATCTCTTGTCACATCTCTTGGGGGTCTTGGTGTGTTTATTTTCTTTCCCTGTCGTCATGGAGACGGCTGTGTAACCTCAGACGGTCCTTACCTCAAGACAGCTTACATAATAAACCTTGAGCGCCATTTTCTTTAAAATCTTTACGGCACGGCAGTAAAGAAATCAGGGCACCGGGTTGACACCAGAGCGTCGCTCGACCCTCTTTCCTCACTTCGACGTTGTTAATTCCAGAAGAATTTAGAACGTAGCGTCAGTAGTGACGGTTCGCGTGTTTCATTACCTAGAGGGCAAATTACAGCGTACTACCGATAGCGCATCAGCATATCTGTCCTAAATAAGAAGACCCCAAGGACATGTACCACGATGTGAGCAAACAGCGCCTCAGGTAAGGCTACCGTGAACCATCTCTTGCGACACGAACTGAACGGGAGGAATTCGGGCACACTGCCTGGGCCTCGTCTCCACTGGAGGCGACAATACACGTAATGCACAGTCTGGACCACAGATCACTTGGGTCTCGAGTGTAATCTTTTGATTTGTTAGTTTTCATTTCCCGAACGTTTTATTTCGCTTTTAAAGAGATCTTTATGGACCTTATCACGCTAGCACATCTGGACTATTATACATTTTTTTCTTACAGTTGATTTTCCTTCTGGCCAAACTGTGCTGAAATTCATATAGCGAGAGAGTTAGTGTGGCTGTGTAACCCAATTCATACGAAAAGCTTTGATTGTAAATCCGATGTTGGTAAATCTTCTAAAGACAATGTTTTTTTTTTAGATGTGTATTAGAATTCTTACTCACTCTGATTCAGAGCTGAATTGTTGAAGCATATGAAGCTAGATCACTAACTCATGCTTCCTGAAGATACCAGCGCTGATATTTTCTGCACAATCAAAATGGGTGACATGTTCACAGTGTGAAGAATGAGTCACATATTCAGCCTACAAACGTCGTTCTTTTTCTTTTTTCTTCTCAGGTGTTTAAGAACTGGGTTAGAAGACCAGAAAAACGTATACGAGTTTAAGGAAACGTTGACACGTTTTACTGCCATATTTAACAGTTCCTGTTCACAAACATCAATATATGTAAGTGAATATCATGTGTAAATATGTAAAGCTGTGAAGGCTCCACGACCCCTCCAAGATGTCATTATATCACTGCAAGATAGTATGATAACACACACGCGACCTCACCCCCGCTTTGTGAAATTTTCAGCCACTAACCAACTTAACAATGGTGCCCTGAACGCCTCAGTGCCTCCGCCCCACAAGCTACACTTTGAATTTGTCACGCATTTTATTAGATTATCCTTAGAACTGAAATCTATGTATACCCAGTTTTCATTAATAAATAGCATGAAATACATAGATAGCACACTGCAATCTCTAATAAGATTTCGTCTTGGCTTCATTTACAATCAGGTCCTTGTAGAATGAAAGAGAAATGATAAATTGAGCAGACACATCTCTGTAGGAATTCAGACGTTTTCCATTTCATTTTAACTCTAGTTTCAGAAAACAACTGTAGTGTGACTCAACCTTAACAGGGAGTGAGAGAGCACTACTCGCTAACCCTGCCTCAGGAATAATTTCATTCTGCTTTCATACTCACACACATACACTCACACTCTCTCTCTCTCTCCACTTAGAAATATCTATCACACTTAGATGCAATAGATATCATAATCTGGCAAGATATACTTTTCTTCTTCAGTACATACATGCATTACTTTCTAAATATTATACAAACAAGAATCACATTGGAATGAAAGTTCTTACATAAACCAGTTACAGAAGTTTAGTCAGTGAATTTCTAACATATTTCTAATGGGGAGAACTGACAACAAGGGTCTCATCTACTAAATCTAGGAAACAACTCCTTCAGCATTATCACTGTCGTACTAATGTTTCTTTCATATATATAGTTCAAGGATAGCAAACATTTCTCGCTGACCTCATACACCTACCTAAAGTGCATGTGAACGAGCATTTTTCAAATCAAAACAAAGCTCTTTTCAAAATATATGTTGCAGGAGATTGTAAGTCCTGGTATTAGTGAAAATTGTGGTTGTTGTAGCAAGGGCTGTGGTTGTAAAATTGTGGTGAAGCTGTTATTGTAGTGCTACGGTTAAGCTGTGATTCTGAAGTTGTAGTGAGGCAGTGGCTGTGGAGTTGTGAAGAGGCGGTGGTTGTAGAGGTGAGGTGAGGTAAAGTGAGGTGAGGGTAAGATTGTGGAGTTGTGGTGAAGCTTGGATTGTGGAGTAATGGTGAGGCTTAGGTTACGGAGATGTAGCGAGACTGGTTGTGGTGGGGCTGCGGTTGTGGCCAGCGAACTTGTACACAGTAATGATAGTGATAGATAAAAGGACGACTGTGTTAACTGTGACAGGTGATTGGTGACCAATATCTAACTGGTATAGAGTGATAACTGGGAGAAGTGAGTGATAATAACTGACAGGTGACGGGCTGATGATGATGACTGTAACAACGATGAAAATAAGAAAATACTGGTTGTACGTTATAAGCTGTTACATCCGTTACAGGTAAGAGGTGACAATTGTGGTAGATGAGTCGCAACAACTGTCACAGGTTACTGGTTGCTGTGACAAGTGAGAGATGGCAAGTGTTGAGTGCTGCCTGGTAATAAATGTGACAAACAAGAGAGCACAGGATAACTGTGAAATATGAGAGAGCTTAGGGTAAGTGTGAGAGGTGATGACTGTGACTTGGGAGAACATAGGATAATTTTGACTGGTGAGTGGCAATAACTGTTAGAGGTGAGCAGCGATGACTGTGAGAGGTGGATGGCAAAGTTGTGCTGGTGATCACCGGTCGAAACAGTTAGAGGATGAAATGCGACAGGTGACAAAACCATGACAACATGTGACAACTGCGGCAGTAGAGTTATTATGATTCTCTAACATTTACAACTGTTATTGTAACTTGGTCAGTTCAAGGGTTTGGTTCCCCAGTCTCAAAGTACACCCGTTTGTGTAGGGTTTTGGAAGTAGGATCAATAGCAGCGTTTGCGGTGCGAGACAACTATGCCAGAACAGAAGTCTGATACATTTGTTGATGAGATTTTAGCTCGTGCAAAGTCAGGAACGTTTGTGGTTGATACTGAGGCTAGGAGAAAGTCAGCTACATTGGTGGTTAGCGCTAAAGGTAGTGAGAAGGGCGACAGCATCTGTGACTGATAATGAAGCCAATGCAAAAGTCGAGAACATTTCTGGTAGACGCTCAAGCTTGTGAAAGATCAGCCAGTCTAGTTGTTAACATAAGCCATATCAATTATCAGGAACGTCTGCCGTCAGCATCGTCTGTGGTTGACAGTAAAGTTGCCAGAAATATCAACAACCTGATTCGCGATTGGCGCTGCTGGTGTAGACGCGTTCTGAAGCACTTGTTATCGATGCAGCAAGATTGTGGACTACACCACAGCTACACGGCAGGCTTGCTATAGGGATCACTACAGAAAGCTAACGCATAAGCTGCGGTACTAAATGGGTAATAATGCACCTTGCTGACTGGTTAATACTGAGGTCAGAATACCTGGGTGAGGAGTGGTTGACGTGGTTGACGGAGTTGAGGATGGCGTGGTTGAGGGAGTTGATGCTGTAGAGGGATTTGATGTAGTGGAAGGAGGTATGGTGGATGCCAATGTTACGGAGGCAGATGACACGGTGGATGGAGTTAATGGGGTGGAGGCGGTTGTTGTGGTAGAGGAAGTTGATGTGCTGGAGGGAACTGATGCGGTGGAAGGAATTGATGTGGTGGTGGAAGTATACGAATATGATGTTCTGGAGGAAGCTGATGAAGTGGAGCGAGGTGATGTTGTGGAAAGAGATGATGTGGTGGAAGGAGTTGACGTTCTAGAAGGAAATGATGTAGCAGAAGTGGTCAATATATTGGAGGGAGCTGATACGTTAGAAGAGGATGTTCCGAGGGAAATTGATGTTATGAGAGGCAGTGATGAGGCAGAAGTTGATGATGTGGAGGCTGACATCGTGGAGGAAGATGATATGGAGAAAGACGTTTCTTGTGGAGGGGAAGTTGATGTCGTAGCAGACGTTGATTTGGTAAAGGAGGTTGATGTGATGAAGTGCGACGAAGCCGTGGAAAGAGCTGATGCAAAGGGACGAGTTGACGAAGAAGTTGAGGTGTTGGAGGGAGACGACGAACCGGGGGAACTTGATGTGGCAGAGAAAAAGGAGGTGGCGAAAAGAGCAAATGTGCTTGAGGAGGTTGCGGTGGATGCACCTGATATGGTAGATATAGCTGGTGGCGTGGATTGAGTTGATGTAGTTGAGGGAGTTGTTGTAATGGAAGGAGTTGATGTAGCAAAGGTAGTAGTTGTGGTTGAGGGAGTTGGTGTGGTGGATGTAGTTCGTGCTGTGGATGGACTGGGTGTGGTGGAGGGGGTCGGTGTGGTGGATGATGTTAGTGTGATGAATATTGCTGGTTTGATGAATTTTGTTGATGTGGTAGATGTAGTTGATGTGGTAGGTGTAGTTGATGTGGTAGATGGAGTTGGTATGGTGGATGTAGCTGGTGTGGTGAATGTAGTTGGTGTAGTAGATGTTGTTGATGTGGTGGATGTAGTTGGTGTAGTAGGTGTAGTTGATATGGTGCATGTAGTTGGTGTGGTGCATGTAGTTTGTGTGGCGGATATAGTTGGTATGGTGGATATAGTTGGTGTGGTGGATGTAGTTGGTGTGGTGGATGTAGTTGGTGCGGTGGATGTAGTTGGTGTGGTGGATGTAGTTGGCATGGCGGATGTAGTTGGTGTGGTAGGTGTAGTTGACGTGGTAGATGGAGTTGGCATGGTGGATGTTGTTGGTGTGGTGGATGTAGTTTGTGTGGTGAATGTAGTTGGTGTAGTCGAGATAGTTGGTGTGGTAGATGGAGTTGGTGTGGCGGATGTAGTTGGTGTGGTGGATGTAGCTGATGTGATGGATGTAGTTGGTGTGGTGGATGGAGTTGGTGTGGTGGATGTAGTTGGTGTGGCGGATGTAGTTGATGTGGTAGGTGTAGTTGATGTGGTAGATGGAGTTGGTGTGGTGGATGTAGTTGGTGTGGTGAATGTAGCTGGTGTGGTGGATGGAGTTGGTGTGGTGGATGTAGTTGGTGTGGCGGATGTAGTTGGCGTGGTGGATGTAGTAGGTGTGGTGGCTGTAGCTGATGTGGTGGATGTAGTAGGTGTGGTGGATGTAGTTGGTGTGGTGGATGTTGTTGGTGTGGTGGATGTAGCTGGTGTGGCGGATGTAGTTGGCGTGGTGGATTTAGTAGGTGTGGTGGATGTAGCTGATGTGGTGGATGCAGTAGGTTTGGTAGATGTAGTTGATGTGGTGGATGTAGTTGGTGTGGTGGATGTAGTTTGTGTGGTAGATGTAGTTGGTGTGGCGGATGTAGTTGGTGTGGTAGGCGTAGTTAATGTTTTAGATGGATTTGGTGTGGTGGATGTAGTTGGTGTGGTGGATGTAGCTGGTGTAGTTGATGGAATTGGTGTGGCGGATGGAGTTTGTGTGGTGGATGTAGTTGGTGTGGTGAATGTAGTTGTTGTGGCGGATGTAGCTGATGTGGTGGATGTAAGAGGTGTGGTAGATGTAGTTGGTGTGGTGGATGTAGCTGATTTAATGGATGTGATAGGTGTGGTGGATGGAGTTGGTGTGGTGGATGTAGTTAATGTGGCGGATGTAGTTGGTGTGGTAGGCGAAGTTGATGTGGATGTAACTAGTGTGGTAGATGGAGTTGATATTGTGGATGGAGTTGATGTGGATGTAACTAGTGTGGTAGATGGAGTTGATATTGTGGATGGAGTTGATGTGATAGATGTAGTTGGTGCGGAAGACGTTCTTTGTGTGGTGGATGGAGTTGGTGTGGTAGATGTAGCTGATACGATGGACGGAGTTGGTGAGGTTGATGGAGTTGATGTGGTGAATGTAGTTGGTGGGAAGGATGGAGGGAATGTGGTGGATACAGTTGATTTAGTAGACTGAGGTGGAGTAGCGGATGGAGTTTGCGTGACGGATGGAGTCAGTGTGGTAACTGTTGTTGATATAGGGGATGGAGTTGATATGGTGGGGAGAGATGGTGTTGTCGATGTAGGTGGTGTAGTGGAGGAAGATGGTGTGGTGGATGTAGTTGGTGTGGTGGAGGGATATGGTGTGGTGGGTGAAGTTACTGTGGTGGATAGAGTTGATGTGGTGGATGCTGACGTGGTAGAGTGAGTTAGTGCGGTAGTTGTAGTTGATATGGTGGAGGGAGTTGGTATGGAGGATGGATTTGGCGTGGTGGAGGGAGTGAAGGGTGGTGAAGTTAGAACGGTGGTTGGAGTTGATGTGGTAGAAGTACTTGATGTGTTGGAGAGAGTTGGTGTGATAAAAGGACTTCGTTTGGTCGATGTCGTTGGTGTGGTGAATATAACTGATGTAGTGGAAGTTGATGTGGTGGATGTAGTTGATACGGTGGATGGAGTTGGTGTGGTGGATGCGGTGGATGCAGTTGGTGCGGTGGATAAAGTTGGTGTGGTGGATGTAGTTGATGTGATGGATGCGGTGGATGTAGTTGGTGTGGTGGATGGTGTTTGTGTGATGGAAGGAATTGGTGTGGCGGATGGGGTTTTTGAAATCGATGGAATTGATGTGGTGGATCGAGTAAACATAGTGGATTCAGATGGTTTGGTGGATAGTGTTGGTCTGGTGAATGGAATTAGTGTGGTGAATGATATGGATGTGATCGGGGTAGTTGGTATAGTGAGTGGATATGGTGTAGTGGATTGCGAGGTGGATAGCGTTTGTGTGGTGGATGATGTTTGCATGGTGGTTGGCGTTTGTGTGGTGTAGGGAGCTGGCGTGGTGGATAAACTGGAAGATGATGAGAGTATTGAGATAGCAGAGGGAGTTGATGTGACGGAGGGGGTTGATGTGGAGGAGGTTGAGGTAGTGTAGAGAGCTGATATGGTGGAGATGTTTGATATGGAGAACACTAAATTGGTGGAAAGAGTTTGTTTAGTGGAGGGAGTTGATGGAGTAGAGGGTGCTGATGAAGTGGAAGAAGTTGATGTTGGTGAAGAAGCTTGTGTGATAGGAGTTGATGTGGCAGAAGAAGTTGATATGAAGGAGGAAGTTGATGTGGTGGAGGATCTTGTGTTGGTTGATTGATTTATTGTAGTTGAGGCGGTGGGAAGACCTGAGGGGGTTTGTAAGGTTGAGGGAGTTGATGTGGTGTTAGAAAAATCTGATGTGGTGGACATGTCTTTTATGGCAGAGGGAGATGGAATAGTGAAAGGAGTTGACCTGGTTGACTTAGTTGATGTGACGGTGGGAGTTGATGCATGTGAGGACGTTGATGTGGTAGAGAGGGCTGACGCCGATATTGTTGACTTGGTAGAGGGATTTGATACAGCGGAAAAAAGTGATGTAGTTGATACAGCTGATTTGGTGGAGGTTGATGTGGTGGAAGAATTTTTGGTGTCAAAGGGATTCGTGGCAGAAGGAAGTAATGGGGTGGAGGGAGGTGTTGGGGTGGAAGAGGGTGAAGTAGTTTTGGCGGTCGATGCCGAGAGATTTGGTGTAGTGGTGGAAGTCGATGTAGTGGAGTGAGCTGAAATGGGGGAAAGAATTAATACGGTTGCGGTAGACGTGGGAAGTGAAGGTGATGTGAGGGCAGAAGTTGTTTTAGTTGAGGGAGTTGATGTGAGGGAGGTGGTTGATGTGTTGAGGAGAGTTGTAGTGGTGGATGAAATTGCTGCAGTGGAAACACTTGATGAAGTGGTTGGAGTTGGTGTGGTGGAAGGAGATGGTAAGGTGGATGGGGTTGATGTGGTGGAGAAACTTCTTATGGCGAAGAGAGCTGGTGTGGTGGAGGGAGATGCTGCGGTGGATTGAGGTGGTATGGTGGACGTGGGTGTTGGTTTGGTGGATGGGATTGGTGTGGTAGAGGGGGATGGTGAGGTGAGTGGAGGTGGTGTTGTGGACAAACTTATCATGGTAGAGGGAGTTGGTATAGTGGAAGAGGTTGATGTGGTGGAGGGAGTCGGCATAACGGATTGAGTTGGTGTGGTAGAGAGAGTTCCTGTGGTGGAGGAATTTTGTGTAGTGGTGGGAACTGGTGTGATGGAGAGAGTTGGTGTGGTGGAAAAAGATACAGTGGAAACGGTCGATATGACGGATGGGGAGGCAGTTGAGGTGGTGTTTGAAGTTGATGTGGACAAGAGTGCTGATGTGGTAAAGGCCTCGAGAGAAAGAGTTGATGTAGTTAATGGAGATGATGTGGCAGAGGAAGTTGAAGTCATGGAGGAGGTTGACGTGGTGGGGAAATCTGATGTAGATGAGAGAGATGTTATGGCAGTTGATGTAGCTGAGGAAGGTGACGAGAATGAGGAAATTGACTCAGTTGGCTGGAACGATGTCGCTGAGGGAAATGATGTGGCTGAGGGGGTAGATACAGCTGACGAACCTGTAGAAGATGACGTAGTCGAGAAATTTGATGTGGTTGAGGAAGCTGACGAGTTGGGGAGAGTTGCTTTGGTTGAGGGCACTGCTGAGGCAGATGGAAAGTATGCGATGGAAGGGGCTGGTATGATTGAAGGAGTCGAAGTGGGTACTGATGTGGCCAAGTGAGTTGACTCGGCTGAGAAAGCTGATGTGGTGTTGGTTCCTGTAGTTGAGGGAAGTGATGAGTTTGAAAGCTTCAGTGTGGTGAAAGAGGCTGAAGCAGTGGAGGGAGGTGGTGTGGTTGAGGGAACAAAAGGGGTGGAGGAAGATGATGTCACTGAGGAAACTGATGCACTTGATGGAGTTGTTGTTGTTGCTGAGGGAGGTGATGCGGCTGAGAAGGGTGATGAGGTGGAAGTAAATGATGTGGAGGGATCTGCCTCTGAAGAGAAGGATGATGTTCTGGAGGATGTGGAAGTAATAGGAGGACTTAATGAAGTGGAGACGACTGCAACAGATATGGTTGGTGAAGTGATGACTGCTGAGGGCCCAAAGAGACGAACATCGGGCGTTATGAATGGCGAGGTGAGGTCACCGTTAGTTGTCGATGATGTTATTGTGGATTTCGTGATGGATGGAAGTACTGTAGTAGGTGCTGTAGTTGGAGATGGTGCAGAAGCATCTGCTGTAGTTGATGACGAAATTATAGTAGTAAATGCTGAAGTCGTTGTTGGCACGGAGCCTGCTGCTGTCGTTGATGTTTTGGATGTTGTGGGAACTGTTGCTGGAGCTGTCTTAGCGGAAGCAACTGTTGTTGATGATGATGTAATGAGTGTAGAAAATATTGTAGTGAGAGAGGCCGGGATGGTAGATGATCTACTAGACCCAGTTGTAGAGTTGCTGACTGTCGGTGTAGTCTCACGGCTCGTACTTGCAGATGGGGTGGTGGCGATGGTAGGGATGTTGGTGGTGGAGACCACGTGCAGCGCCACCTGCAGGATCAAAACGGAGGCGCAACACACCACGCCAGTGCAAGAGGTCCTCATGCTGACCTGCCTCTCCCGCGGCGCTGGTAACACTACAGTCCGCGGTACACCGCTGCTCCTGCGCCGCTGGTACTACTGCCTGACACTCGTCATACAATCTCCGGGGATATCATATTTTCAATAATCTATATATGGCTTGAGTATATATATATATATATATATATATATATATATATATATATATATATATAT
>JAYMFT010215754.1:0-11436 GCA_038088735.1 Panulirus argus
ATCTATCTATATATATATATATATATATATATATATATATATATATATATATATATATATATATATATATATATATGTGGAAATGGGTGGAGGAAGTGAAAACCTGGATACACACTGGAGTTCTTTATTGACATTTCGTCATACAACTTCTGAACAAAACTACAGAAGAAAAGACACATGCCATATATATATATATACAGAAGTCACCCTGGGTCACGGTACCCAGATCTCTATCGGTTCCTCGGAGTTGATTGGACGACGTTACCCTACTCCACCCCTCCTGCTTCCTTGACGATAACACTCGCTGCACCATTGGCCAACCGGAAGAATCCATCTCGGTGATTGGTTGACCTGTTGGAAGTGATGTAGGCTGCTTCACTTAATCTCCGCTCTCTTATCTCTAGACCTTTGTGTAATATCCTAACATCATTCCAATTAGGCAAATGATTAAACTCATCTGCATTTACTGCCATTGAATTTGACGTTCTATGTGCTCTAACATCCCTCTTATGTTCGCTGATCCTTGTTTCAATATCTCGTCCTGATTCCCCATAATAACTACGATCGCATCCTCCAAGGTATTTCATATATCATACCCTTGTCGCATTTAGCTGGCTAATTCCTATGTTTCACTATCTCCCCAATTCTGGTCCCTGCGAAAGTAGCTATTATTATGTTATTCAGTCCCGCGCACGCCACTCACTCTCCTGAATGTTCAGCTCCCAATAAACCAAGGTCTTTTGCACTTTATCCTTTAGTCCTCTCCCTTGCTACCTTCACTTACACGTAGATCCTCTTGAAATAGTATTTCATTTAACATCTTTTCCAATTGGCTCAGTCTTCACAGCGCACCATAATTGTCCCTCTTTGACTGCGCTCGTTACCACACCTCTTTCTTACGATGGCAACATGATAAAGCAGCCTCACATTACGTATCGTCCTCAAGCAGTTCATTTCCAATACGTCCACCTCCTTCCTCTCCTTTGCGATCAAGGCTCAAAAACCAACTCCACTCAACACTGGCAGGGATACTGTACCTTCAGACATACGGACACTGACCTCTCCGCTTTGATCTCTTGTGAGAATGACTGCAAAAGCCGTTCTACATAAAGTCAAGTACACCTTCATGGAAAGAAAGTGTGTTGACTTGATTTTTTACTGACGAATCTTTCAGGTTCTTAACCAAAAGATAATCGGTGATTTCTATAATTCAGCCTTTCTCCCTCTCTTCCGATCCGATCAATCTAACTTCTCGACAAACAAAACCGGCTTTTTAATATTTCAGCGAAGCAGGGTTCGCCGCACCTCTTCTGCAGGATTCGAACACTGTATCGAGATGCTCTCACAGATAGTGATAATTCCCAGACATAAATCCCCGGAGTAGGGCCACACGACCCTTGAAGCACAACGGCACGATCCTTGACCACGATAGTGCGACTCCTGACTAATAAGGGATGAACCTTTGACCAGGCCATCACACCCGATGGTTGTATCGTCAGGCTCAGTGATCGTACCCTCAATCTCGAGGGAGAAAGATGAAAGAAATGCTAGATTTAGGGACAGAAATCTGTCTGAAAATAGCGTCAGAGTGTGTGTGTGTGTGTGTGTGTGTGTGTGTGTGTGTGTGGAGGAGGTACGTGAGGCACAGACCCACCTCTTGCTTTGTGTGGGGATGGCAGCCCACCCTCGGTGTGATAAGAGCCAGCTGCTGGAACAACCACGGAAGAGCTTACATAAAGACTCACCTTGCCGGGGTATGAGGTTACGGACACGTGATTGCAGCAGACTAAACACGTTGTTACTTTTGTTTTTTTCCTTAAATGCCGAACGGTAGTATTTTTCAATTGATTTTCGCTATGCAGGTGAATTTGGAAAACCTTCTCTGAGGTGTCGAACTGAGGTGAACGAAGTATTCACCTAGACGAAAAGGTCCCTAAAGCAGTCAGTTTCCTTTGCTATGCTTCAGATGCTGGAAGAGTTTCGCCTGTAAACTGAAGATGAAGGAGCTGTGGCATCCGTGGGCTGGAGTGCTGGCTCGGGCGCAAACCCTTGGGTATGTATAGTGGCTTGAACTTTGATCCGACCCTTTAGGGTCAAAGGCCAAGCCATCATATCCAAAGGTCATACTGTCTCGCCCAAGGCTCGTGCCATCGTACCGCAGGGCAGTATTATTGGCCCGTCCCCATTGGGGTTTAAAATATCGCCGGTCAAATCTGAAAAATTTTTAGTATCGTAAAATCTTGTGATTTAGGAGGGCAGTACCACCCGACGGGTCCTGCTTAGGTCCTCTAACGGGATTCGAACCCTGATCTCTGGTGGGTAAGTAGGTTCCAGTCCAGTGGCTACACCACGGAAGCATGTTCTCCTGCCAATAAAACACGTAGGCGAGTGATGTCCAGCAAGGAGAAAGCTGGTCATTACTACTTATTACGAAGCATATATGCCCGTCGTAAGTAACTAAGTTATGCTGATGATGCGGTACTGATTGCTCACCTGGGGACGCTGCTCGACGGCAGTTCATGAACGGGAGAAAAGCGAATCATGGTCGAACATGACATCATGTGCATAATGAAGATTTTTTGAGCACAGCAATTTCACCAATATAAGATCTAAGGTTACTGCATAAAATCCGACGAGGTAGAAACCTGTTCTCTGTGCTAGGATGACGTCTTCACATATCTTGACTGGTGTGAATGCTGAGGGCAAAAGACATGGGACTGAGATCAAAAAAAGGAAATAAGATATTACGTGCAGTGATATATAGGCCTTCTGTTGTGTAACGGTTTGCCTCGCTACCTGTGATGACTCAAGTGTTCGATGTCCGGAAAGGGCAGCTGGCTCACAGCCAGCCCAACTATCTATCCTCCTCGAGGGTAACTAACTTTGAACTCTGCGTCACCCGCCTGGTCTTCCAACATCTCAAAATTGAATACGACAAAGCTGCAAACCGCACAAAACTGAGCACTCAGAACAATCACCGGCTGCCTAGCAACCACAGGCAATGAACACCTTCACTATGAAACAAAGATCCTCCTAATACAGTCCCGCCTCGACATCCTTGGTGCTCAGTTTTACGCAATACTCTATAAATAACCACCATCATCCAAGTAGAAATCAAAAGCTTACCCCTGCCTCACACCTCAGTAACTTCTACTCGCAGATTTCCGCACCCTCAACGAGTATAACAGTGACAAAAGGCACACACACTTGAAATCACCCGATGAGCACTAATGGATAGACTTCTCAAACATACACCCATCAGGAAATCACACTCCCCAGACAAACGCGAGTCGCATTCTCCCGCATACGCTATAGACATCACCCATCACTACAGCACTACAGACACCGTTTCCAAAGACCCTCTTATGCCCACAATGCATCTACCGTGAAGAAATGACCCAAGCACATACCACTCACTTGCCTTGACCTGACCCATTACGCATCAGGCCAAAGGCCATACCAACATACCGAAAAGTCTTACTTATCTCACTGATGGATCGCATGTACGTACGTCGTGCTCAAGAGGTCATGCCACCTAAAGTCAGAGGGTGAGACAGGAGGTATAGCCCTGCAAGATATACCATGAGGCTTACACTCCATCGGCCCCAAGATGTGGCCACCAGAGGCCGGGGACAGGCAAGCAGAGCCCGGCCCCCGTCCGTCCCTCCACCGGTCCACAGGCGGAGTATGACTGACGATCTAACGGTAGGTGTACATTCTTCTGCTCTTTATCCTTCTTCCTCTCTCTCTCTCTGGCTTGGGGAAGGAATACCTTTTAAAACAATACCACCACTTAAGCTATACAGGTTCTGCTCGATTGATATGCTTCACACCCTCCCTGTGGAGGCTGAGTGCTGGCAGGGATACGAGACTGGTTGGACAACAGTCACTCGCTTTTAAGGAAATTGAGGAACAAAGGAACTGAGAATTTTATAATCACGTTATTATCTCATGTCATGAAAGAACTAACTACTTCATTTTGATCGCGGAAAACTTACACATTTCACTCCATACACATATACATACTTCAGTAGGGACAATTGGATGGTGAGAAAGGTATATGTAAAGGTTTTAGAAAGAAGAACAGGCTTACTGTATGCTTGGGTTGAGTGGGATCGGCGGGGATGGACGTGAATTAGATGCTCTTTTCAGATAACACAGTTCTAGTGGCAGACTCCTGGAAAAACTCGAGAATCTGGTGTCAGAAAATGGGAGATATTGTGAAAGTAGAAAGTTGAGAACTGATATGAGCAAAAGTAATTAAAGAAGTACTAGAGGGAGATGGATAAAGATGGTTTAAGCAAAAAAAAGTATGAAAGGAGAGGACCCGGGGGAAGTGCTGTGCTAAAACACTGGCAGTGGATGGAATCATGAGAACTGAAGCGAGTCTTAGAGGGGAGGGGGCTTATGTCCGGGATGCACTAAGAATATGTGGAAAGAGGAGCCAGTGTCTCTTAGGGCAAAGATGGGTATCTCTGATACTTTAATAGTCCTGAAATAAAACCAATTGGTACTTAACTAAAACAAAATAAACATTAAATCATGGCAGAAGCAAGAAGATATCGAAGGCATGATTTATGAACATATTTAAAGTCTCGATCGCGTCACCAATAAGGAATACACTTGGTTCACACGGAGTCTGAAGAGGAGCTCTAGTCATCCATCGATATAAACACTGATCAACTTGCAGCTTAGCTTAGATAATTTTCCTTCCTAATCCAAAAACGACATCACTACACACACACAAACGCTTGCTGTCTGCAAGGAGTATATAGAAAATACGTATCCAGCAGACCACAGACACATTTCAGTAAAACCTAAACCATACATCTGTATACCCTGGAGTTATCTTCTGTCTCTCCGCTGTGCCTTCCACGGTCCAACCCCAACCCCAACACAAGAAGGAGAAATAAAGGAAAAATGGCAGCGTAGTTCCCGGCCACCCGTCACCATCAGTTCTTGCCTTGCTACCTTCACTGATTTGTCTTGCTATCTCTAACTACCATGTTGTTACTGCTGCTGCTGCTGCTGCTGCTTCTGCTACAGGAGTTTTCTGTGCCCTCAGGCAGTGCCATCTGGCTTCCTCATCACATCGGGCAACAGCTGAGCTTCCCTTTGTAAGTGACGTGGAGGGCAGGACTGACGCATGACGGGGAGGCGGGTCTGGTCTCCAGATTTCTCATGTTAAAAGTTAGCCTACGAGGCACCGAGGGCAGAAGCAGCGTCAGCAGTGATGCGTAAGAGTGGTGGTTAGGACATCAATTAGGCCGAGAGTGTTTTGGTTACAAGAGAGAGGCAGCGGCGAAGGGTGTGGCTTAGCAGCATTTTGGTAACGACTGGCCTGGCACGCGGGTGGCCGAAGAGTTCCGCGGGCAGAGGGCGAGGTGAATATTGTAGCTCCGGCAGGAGGCCTGAAGGGCAATCGTGTGGCTGCCACAGAAGGGAAGAAAGACACCAGCATAACGCCGGCGGAAGGCATGAAGGGCGGCAGTGTGGGATGGCAGAGTGTGTGGAGAGCAAAAGTGTGGGATGCGAAGTGGAGCAACTGGGAGGGGAGCAGTGCGAGATGGGAGGGCGGCAGTAGTGTAGCTCCTGCAGAGTGCCCCGGATAGGGCAGCGGTGTGAGGCGTGAGGTAGAGAGGGAGGCGGGTGCTGAGGGCGGCAAGCAGTTGTCACGGCAAGACAAACACTGGACCAGCGCACGGCGGGGAACAAACAAGAGATCGTGCCGGACACCACCACCGGCAGTGGTCGAAGGCCGCCCCACCACCGATACATTACCTCAAGCACCCTCACCCGTCAACTCAAGAGTGATGTGTAGAGGTAATAACCGGTAGGGAGAGAAAGAGAAGTCTAAAGGAGACCGGGACTGGACGGGAAGAGATGTGGCAGCGACTGGGGAGGAATTGAAAAAGAAATATGCTCAGAGACCAGAGAAAGACCAGACAATAGGATGCGTCTTTAAATGGGAGGGCGCCTGGAAAGGGTAGAAGACTACGGGCCTTAGGGAATCCAAGAACGAGATAGCGTACTGGAGATCATCGGACCATGGAACGCAGTAAGGAGCGACACGGGGAAAGATCTTTGCTGGAACTGTGAAAAATATGAGCCAAAGAAATAACAATGTGAACATAAGACGCTATATGTGTGTCACACGTTTCTCTTGGACTTAAATGGCAAGTGAGCTGAAGGGCTTCCAGCTCCAGTTGCCATCAGCAACTGCAGTTAACAATCAATATACCATAAGAACCTGACAGAGCATGATGAATAATTTCACAGCCATAACATCATCATCATGTTAGCATCACGTTGTTTCCGCATACGAGGATGTAAACTTAGCTATTGTCCTCTTCATCAGCAACTAATCAAATGTAAATTTCGTCACCATTTGGTTCAGTTTGGGCATGGGAGGCGCCGGCGCAGGTTAGCGAGGTACGAACTTGGTCGTGGTGTGGATCACGATCACCAGCAGGAGCTGCACGTGGTGGCCAACCCCTCATCCTTACTCGCCCCCACACTGCACATCAACACAGGTTACCAATACCCAAGCTGATTTGTCTTCATAATCGTACTGTGGATGATCTTTCATTCACGCTGACTCCCATCCTCAAAAAAAAATATTAATCAAGTGATTATAATTTACTTAACGAGTCATAGCTCTTATGCAATGCGGAGGCAAACACACGCGGATGCCATATGCCGCCCGCTTCCTCAACTAATTAATTACAAGTAGCGGAAGCGACTCCACGCTGAGATTGAGTTCCCGGTGTGGGCGTGTTTACCCTCCGCCCCAGCACGTGGTCCCCCATAAAAGTTAAAGAACATCATTTCACGTCAGTTCTTGTCCTACGGTCTCTTAAAATACTGTCTTCCCAGCACATAATCTGGCAGGAGATTGAAGGATGATAGGTCGACATGCAAAAATATACAACAATACCTGTGCACTTTAAAAATTAGGTTCCTTAAGATTTATAAGTGAATATATGCCACAAGTCTCATCTAAATGTCCAATCAAACAGCCCATGAATCTAGTTGTGACAAGCGAATCGGTAAATCAATAATTCAACACAAGGCAAAGTGAAGACTTCAATGGCTAATTTCTCCCATACGTAACTGCGAAAACAAGAGTTTCTTTCGACTTTAAAACACAAACAAGAATACATTAGTTATCCGAAGTTTCAGAACAAGGACTCTCAGTGGTACTTTTCCTCGTGATGCGACGCGGCCCTGATTACAGACAAAGATACAATAAATAACACGCCTCAACCGTGCCGAGCAACAAGACCACACTGTAGAGCGTACCCCGTGGGCGGGCGTACAATTAACGATATGCTGCCTAACGCTACACTCTTGTTCTTCCACGGCGTCACTTTACAGCATATCCGCCTGGTTCGGTGCAACATGGGGAAGTTATCGTAATCATATCGGTTCGCTGTCAATACTTTCTTCCCTCAGACAAGGGCAGGAATATTACACGTGACAGTTGTGCAAGGTAGTTAGGTTCATCGATTCCTCGCGATGTTTTTTAGATTCACCTTTCAGCAATAGATGCCATTACTCGTCAGTAGAGATAGGAATGGGGCAAGATGGTTAAGACTATGTTCTGCCCAAAACGACCTATATATGTATCAAAATAAGATTCTGAATGAAATAATCTTCGAAAGTGAATACACTGCCGTTGAAAACTGCTACTGAAATATATATCCAGTGGTTTTCTTCGGGATCGGCTGGGAGGAAGGGGAAGCAAAGACCCGCCCTGGAATTATGTAGGTTGGGGCCAAAGCGCACCATCATGGACGAGCGGATCCGAGGGGCACAGACCTTCCGTTCTCATGGATCGGCTGGAGGAGAGACCTGGAACAGATCCTCCCATCCGCCACCACCCTGAGACGGAGACCGAGGGGGTAAGGGTGCGAAGGCACCAGTCCAGGATAAAGATACGAGTCAGGACGAAGACTTCCTCCCTCATCCCTGGGGACTTCAAGACTGGAGGGACACCAGAGGGATCAAAGGTGCTCTTTGGCTCAATTGTGTTTTGGGGTCCTCGTGGTGGCTACCAGGGATAGCCTCCTAGTGTGTGTGTGTGTGTGTGTGTGTGTGTGTGTGTGTGTGTGTGTCTATTTATACGTCCCGCTGTTTCTCCGTTAAATCAAAAAGAAAAAATAAGCAAATTCGCTTTACTATCTTTAGTCCTCACCCTGTAACTTACTATTCTAAACAGTTCCATTTTCTAAAATATTAGATCAAATTCAATGTCTTATTTCATCAACATTAGAGATGCATTTTTATACAATCAGTCAAATTAATCTTATGTAAGAATAGCTTTACGCAGCAATCAAAATTTTGGTCGTTCACGATTTCGTGCAGAAAATACTCGGTCACCCTTAGTTACGAAGCTGGTATTTGACTGATACTTCACAAATCGACAGATTTCTCCCCCTTTTACTATAAAGAAAACTGCATGATCAGTTTTATTAATCTATAGCTTAACCTTCTTAGCATCGCAGATTTCGAGATGAGAACATTTTTAGCTTTTACAAACCACAAGATCAATATCCGTTTTCACTCGTGAAAATTATGATTTCTTGTACTGATGACTCAAGACTTTTGAGATACCATGCTAGTCTCAAAGTGCCTGACAAATAATTACATATCCTTCGTTATATATCTTATATCCTATATCCTTTTATCCTGTATCCTTCACACCAAATCCAAATCAGATCAGCTGTCTCGCGACCGATCGTGGAATTCCTCAGCCAACGAGTAAAAAAAAAAGATTGAGAAAAGGGATTTTCTTAAAGAGCGGAAAATAGCGTTCTAAATACCAGTGCTCCGCGTGTCCGCGTTGACACTATGAATGGCGTAAATTAGGGCTTTTACGCCGTCATAAAAGACATGTTCTCACAGGGCTTGCCTTACATCCTCCTCCCTCCTTCTCCATCCCTCGGCCCTCCTTCGCCCCAGCAGGCCAGCAGCACTCCCCGTGCCCCAATCCCCCCAGTGATCCGTCATTCAGAGCGAGGCTCAATCCATAGCGGCATTGAGGAAGGTATCACCCTGCTGTACACGGGGTCAAAGCACATGCTACACTGGACAAGGTTACAGAGGGGGCGCTGTTATGAACATTCCTGGTTGGTTGGGGAGGCGCCTCCTCTGCCCTACTCACGTACAATAGCTTCAGGTTCTGTCGGCTGGTCATGTTCACCTTGCGACACAATGTCCTCCTCACATCATCACTATCTTCTCACTAAGTCACTTAACCTCAGAAGGAATGAGAAATCAGTTCCTCCCCTCATGAAACGAGGAATTTAGAATATGAGAATCTGCCAAGGTCAAATATCTACTAATTTTTGACACCTGATTTTCACCCCAGTATCATTCACTTCCTTTCCCCCGTCCCCCATACACCTGCCACACACACGCTCACGTGCTGGAAGTCACGAGCCTCAACGGGCAAGTGAAAGTTGACAAGGTGTTCCCGCTTGGACGGGATGACAAGAACCCAACCACAAAGCTTTCCTGACTCAAAACATATCTCTCCAGAAAATTTGTATTTTGTCGATGACGGAGTCACGATGTGTCACTCCCTCACCTCACCCGCTGATATGACAGATTGAACAAGTTTATAAACAAGAGGTTTTCCTATACACAGACGACGGGAAGCATTTGAAGCGTTGCTGAGGGGAGGGCAGGTATACTGGGTGAGGAAGGGGCCAGGCGGAATGTCACGACAGGGTCATGGAGGGAAGGGCGCCACCACCAGCCGTGGGTTGTCATGCACGACGCTTCTCACCCTCATGATGATGCAAGAGGAAGATACACACACACACACACACACACACCACACACACACACACACACACACACACACACACATGCACACCAAAACTTTTTCATAAGTTTATTAGGTACAGTCTAATGAAAACAAGATACAGGAATTTGTATGTAAGAGAGACCTAAAGGACTGACCTGTCGCCACAGCTCCACATCTGGCAAAATCGTGAAGGACTCAAACTGTCTCCCGGCGAAAATTAGTATGGCATTTAAGTATATGGACAAAGGATAGGTTTGCTAAACTATTCTCAGCGTATACTGTAGACCAGAGCTGGATTATGCTTCTTGAGTCTAGTCGCCGCAGTTGAAAAAAGCACAAAGATATAACTGAGGCAATCTAAGGAAAGGAGATTAAGAAACTACCCGAATCAAAGGAACTGAGCTTCACTGGGACACTGAGTATTACAAATTTGCTCAGCGTGGAGGAGACACGAGACGAGGATGACCCGATTTACAGCTTCCAAGTTTTTGATGCTGTTGGACGACACTGACAGAGATTGGCTCTTAATGGGGTGCAATGTGAGAGAGAGCAACCAGAACCCCACGAGAAGAAGCTGGGGCAGGCAAGATGCGTGGTCGAATGGAGGGCGAAGATGTGGTGTGTTTTAGCGCAAGGGGGTTAGATGGACTAAGGACTAAGCAAAGAGAGCAAAGAGGAGATAAATTGCAACTTACCATAGGAAAAATAGAGAGAGAGAGAGAGAGAGAGGGAGGGAGTTAGAGAGAGAGAGGGAGAGAGAGAGACGAGATGAGAGGAGAGAGGCGGGGTCCGGCGAGTGTTAAGTTCCCTCTTGTTCCGTATAAACAGGCAATAACAAATAGGTAATACCAGGCCTCACACACTACTTACGCGAGACCTTAAACTTGCGTATGGTGTATATTTGTAGAACCCCCTTTGGGGATTTAGAGCAGCTGGAAGGAGTGCAGCAAAAAAGAAAAAAAAGACAAATATGCAAAAATATGACTGCCCGAATTGGCAGGTCTGAGCAGTGAAGAGACTAGGAAATACTGCAATTACCTTCCTTAAAAATCTTAAGCTGGGGGAAAAAGAGCGATCTTTCTGCGGAGTAGAACATTCTGAATGAAATGAAGTGAATTGAATAACGATACGTTCTTGAAAGAAGACGTGGAATATCTCAAAACTTTTAAAAACAAAAGGGAGTCAATGAGAAGGAAGGAAAGAAAACTTTTATTTTTGTGTTTCTGTGTAATGGATTGACAATAGGTGAAATTCACTGGGGAAGAATTTAGTATGTGAAAGGGATCTGAATATTTTCAGAATAAAGTACAGCTAACTTTAGCTATGCGTGTATAGATATAGCAATTAGACACACACACACACACACACACACACACATACGGGACTCCGTCGTGTAATGGTTAGCGTTACCATGAGGCAGCAAGGGCCCGCCCTGGGTCAGACCCGTATGTGTTCGAATTCTGAGCGTGGCAGCAGGCTTAAACCCAAACAAGGTGTTCATTCTCCCTTCTGGACTGGTCGATAAATGGGCACCTGGCTTAGGCTGATATGTGTGTGTGTGTGTGTGTGTGTGTGTGTGTGTGTGTGTGTTCATGCATACATAAGAAACATGGTACATATAT
>JAYMFT010215765.1:0-11436 GCA_038088735.1 Panulirus argus
CTCTTTATTTCAAGTAGGGCCCGGCCTTGATGTGGACTTTTGTCGGGGACTGGAGCCTTCAAAATAAAAAAAAAAAAAAAAAAAAAAAAGCATGAACCACTGACCTCCATGTTCTAAGGGGGTCACATTCCTGACCAAAAAAGTGTGTAATCTTACCCTTATGGATGGACTGTGCCGCACTGAAATAGCTAATCCCCATATAGAGTACCACAATTTCATAATGTAATTTAGACAAAATTTGGTGAAAACTCAAGTGAAAAAGATTTTGTACATGGTGATGAGTCGTTTAGATGCAGCTGGAGTGGGATGGGGTGAACTGAAAGTTACTGGGAGGGGGAGGAAGGGGCTCTGGGGTTATCTTCATCACCCCATTAATTATCTGATTCAACAGATATTATCATAACATAAATAATGCAGGATATATTTAATAAGCTTACCGATAAACATAGCGATGACTGAATAATACGTTATAAATACTTTCCCTGTCTGCTTTTCCCCCCTTTCTCAATTTTCTCTATATTTCAGTCAGGGCCCGGCCTTAATGTGGACTTTTGTCTATGACTAGAGCCTTCAACACAGAAAAAAAAAAGAGCATGTAGACCAGCACACATGGATATAAGCATGGCCTCTGTACAATATCCAAACTCCTAAGCACCATTTGTGTAACTTCATGATCAATAATTAAAAGTCCTCTACTCCATGAGTATCTTTAACATTTCTTTCAGACATAAAAATGCCTACACTTACTGTGGATATGTTAAATAAAATAGCAGTGAACACAGATGAACATTCATCAACAAATTATGCGTGATAAGTACAGAAATACCTCAAATTATAATGATAGACTTTAAGAAAAAATTTTTTTTTTAGATGTTGAAAATATTAAGGTAACAATTCTTTGTTTTTTCCAGTCTGTTGCAAGTTGAAACATAGTGTGAGAAGTTGATACAACACCCTAATTCTAAATTGTCATAAGTCCGATGCTTTGCAACTCAAAGTGTTACATCTCAAGGCCCTGTTATAAAGATGTATTATGGCCACCATTTGCAAGATATTGTTAGGTGAGGTTTAAATTCTTGTAGACCCAATACCACACAACTTGCAAATGGTGACTATAACATTAGTTTACTTTTTCAAATGATATTAAATTTGAAATAATTCTTTGCTGCTGTGGAAAGTTACATGAGGTTTTCATAGGTTCTGTTGATTTTTGTTATGTGTTTCTCTAACTTTTAGTTAATTAACTTAACATTTTCCCTGATTTTCATAACTCTTCCTAATATTGCCGTAATATCTCTGAATAGCTTATAATATTCTAAAGCATGCTCTGCCACTGTGTTCTATTTACTAGGTAGTACATTACCTTTGTAAAACAAAGTAACTGAATATCTAAAGTTATTAATGCCATATGGCAGTGGGGGAAGGGTTTTACATTAATGCCAATTGTCCCTTAAATTTCACATTTTTTTATATACATGTGAGGATTTGAATTTAGCACACTGGTTGGAGGCTTGGTGGCTAGCCGCAAGGGCACGCGAGACTACGAGCATTGTTGATGAAAGGCAATTTTGAGAGGCCAACACGCGTTCTTGTATTCGCAAGGAAGGGGACTCTGCTGGGTTTTGCTGGAGTTTCTGAGAGGATCGCTTGCGGAAGACATCTAGCTACTGCGTTGACCTTGAGAAGGCACTGTGAGCGAGCCTCTCGTATCACTCTCTCAGTTCAACTGGCCTGTGCTATATGCCATATTGACTATTAACCTCAGTGGGTGCCCATTGGTACAGAAGGGCTAGAGATTGTTTTGATGCCAGGGGATCGTGAGAAAACTACACATCCTCGGCTGGACAGCAAGACTACCACCGCTGGTGCAGCTAAGTGCTCAGTGTTACAACTCCATATGGTGGAGTTATTAGCATGCCATGTTCAGGAGAGGTACCCTCAGTGGACCAAGTCACGAGACTCAGGTAGTCTTGTATGGTAACCAGATTGTGGGTGGTGTGAGCCGAGTGGGGAGAAGCCTTATAGGTGCTGGGTTGGGAGAAAACCCAGGCAGTGCTTTAATAAGTACATGTTGGTAGTACTTACCCATGTTCTGTATGTAAATATATTTGTGAGCAGTTATGGTAGTGTCTCTATTTGGAGTTAATGTCTTCATTGTATGTAAATAGCTTCTCTGAGCAGCTAAGTGTTTCTATTTGGGGTTAATTACTTTATTTTAAGTAAATATCTTTTGTGAGCAGTTAAGTGTTTTTGTTTGGAGAAACTTCTTACTGTAGGATTGGCAATAGCTGTAAATTAAAGTTTTGTAAACCCTACCAATCGTTTGTACACCCCAGCAGGAGATTCTCTGTATTGAGTGCTAAAAGTTGAGCCCTAAGACCGAGGAGGGCAGCTTAAGCCCAGCTCATTACATACACTCACCAATATATACAGTGTATATGTACAGTATTGTATAATGTGTACCATGAAACAGAGAATAAAAAATGAATGAAATTAAATAAAACAGTATTGTAATAAGTTATGTACTCTACAGTGTTTTGATCAACTGTCTTGTATTTGGTAACTGTTGATAAAGTTGTAAATTGCCATAATGTATAGTGGGGACTCGTAGTAAAGATTGTAAATTGCCATAATGTATAGTGGGGACTCGGAGTAAAGATTGTTTGAAGTCTGATGAGTATACTGTGATTTTACTCTTGCTGCTATTTCCAAAATGTTCTGTTGAACACTTGCTGGTGCTGGTAGAAGGTTCTAGTGAAGATGTAGCAGGAAGAGGAGCAACAGACTTGAAAAATGTCAAGCTTAATAATAATAATGATAACAATAATAATAATAAATAATAATAATAATAATAATAATAATAATGATAAATAATAAATGGTTTATTGACGAAAAAAGTTATACATCAAATGATTCAGTATAAAACATAGTGTCTTGGTGTACAATAACTAGTACGAATTAAATGTGGATTTATCCATGAAATTACAAATTTATGAAAAAAATAAGATAATAAAATATCTAAGAACATATATAACATAATTTAAGAACGATCAAGTCTCTCTAAAAGGAATATCAATGCTAAAATTGTCAAAATACTGTATAAGTCTACGTATATAGAAACAAATTGTTAAAATGAGATATCATGAGTTATTCTGTGTGGTGTTAAGTTTTGAAATAACATATGGAATACTGGAATTCTGGTACTTTGTAGTTCTGCATCTAATAGCACATAGTAATTGTGAGCCTCTCCTTGTGTCCCAGCTGTGTATGTCATACAAAGTCTGTTGTAACATGTGTCTGTGAGACCTCGAATTCAGAAGACCCCTTCCAAACATTAGAGTTAGTTCCTCATGCCTGCTGTACAACGAATCACATCTGAGTAATTCTAAAGCTCTTTCATACCCATTATAGGTACTACCAAGAATTATTATAAAGCATCTTTTTTGGACATGTTCTAATTGATTATGTTGTGTTCAGGTCAAGCCTGGGTGCCACACTGGGGCTGCATATTTTAATGTTCTGATGAACCATATGTAAAGTGTTAGCATTGCCTCCCTGTCAAAGCCAAAATGACATGCTCTATATAATATAAATATACAATTGTTAGTCTTTTTTGTTAAATAATCTATGTGGTCATTCCAATTTAATTCATTATTAATATATACATCTAGGAGTTTACATTTGTGCACTATCAGTAGATTGCAGTTGTTTAAAGTTAATTGTGGGTACACTATTAGTCTTTCTGATGGAATGATTATCATACCTTCACACTTTTGTGGGTTTGATGACATTCTGACATGAACACTCTTATGTAAAATTATTTAATGTGTTTTGCAGTGTAAATATTATATTGTGTTGAACATCAACTATTTTGGCTAATGTCATATCATCTACATATTTAACATGAAAAGTGGCTTCTCTGCAGGTGCTTGGCTTGGCTTAGCTTGTGGCTAAAGTACAGTTGGAGATTCTTCAGTCTTGGCATTGATTGGAGGATCAGGGATGGGGAATAGAAGAGTTTTGGATGGCTGTGGAGGGGTTGGGGGGAGTTTGTCTGTGAAGGATAGTAGGAAAATGGGAAGTACAGATGCTGTTGAATGCCAAGAATATAATGGGTTCATGGTGTGTTCCTTGAGGTACCCCACAAATAATATTATCCCAGCAAGACAGTGTATCATTATAGCGTAAGGAAGCCAGATATGAAGTTTCAAAGTGAAGGATGACATCGTAACAGAAAAATTTCATGTATGGCTACCGAGTGATCCACATAATCAAAGGCTCTCTGAAAATCAATTAGGACAATCAGGGCCATTTTATTCAGTTTTGCGTTGGTGCTGCTTCCTTATTATGATTCCCTTAATTAAGGCTCTTAATGCCTATTCTATGGTTGCACAACAATGTCAGATGAGGTATGGGTGAAGCTGATGATATTGTCCAAGAACTCCAATATGAATAAGAGATTGGGCTTACTGTGCACAAGTTCCTCATCAGACATGCCATTACTTTCTTTGTGAGTCTCACCAGCTGCATATCTTCCTTTGTCAGATGGTTGTACCCACAATCAGCCTCATCATCTTCAAGCCAAGCAGCAAAATTATCCTCAGTAGCAGAATTTTCTCTGTCCTTCAGTGTAATTCAGTGGTAGTCTCCTGGCTCAAATTCCAGAACCTCAGGCTCATCATCCACATCACAAATGGAGCTTGTTCAGCTACTGGCAAGTCTCCTTATCTTCATGTCCTTCCAGATTTGAGATTATAATTTTTGAGGTCTGCAATGTCCTATTTTTGAGGTCCTGCAATGTTCTGTTGCCTCTTGTATCTTTCTCTTTGTCTTGCTCCTCCTCCAGAACCACCATCTCTTCATGTGGGAACTTTTTCATATGAAACCTCTTGTAAGCAGCAATGATCAAAGAGGCGGTGTTAGGCAGCAATACCAAGAACCCAATCTTGCCATCATGGCTAACAATCTTGTCCATGCTGGGATTTGAATATACAGTATCCAAAAGGAGGACTGCCTTCACTTCCCTGGGAATAATCTTGAGGACTTTAATTTAGTAACTGTGCTCTTGAGGTACAGAATTATTTAAAACCAATCAGAAATCTCTATGGTGAACTATACATTCTTTGAGGAATGCTAAAGGACAGGAAACTCATTCATAATGTTCTTTACAAGACAGTTTCTGCCACTTTCCCTGCTACCACAGGCTTCAACTGATGGGTGCCATCACCATTGGTGCAAGGCAGTGCTGATATGCATTCCTTAATGGTTTGTTGGCATATTTTCAGGTAGTGAACACCAAAACAACCCTGTTTTGTCACCATTATATCCTTATGCTAGCAACAAATTGTTTTCTTGAAGTCGTTAAAGAGTTTTCTAAATGGCTTTACACACTCCATTGCAGAACTCAAGATTCATAGCATTTATGGACATGCCATAACCAACCATTGCTATCACTAAAAGTAATGTTCATACATTCAGCAAGCTTATTGCCCACAGCATGCAGTTGCATGCCACTAACATTGATCCCACTCAAACACTGGTGAACCTACCATTTATTGCCAGTTTTAATCACTTATAAATAGCAACTTTTACTGCTTCGAAAAGCACGAATAACAGATCCACTTGTTGTTGCACTGACTTTGAACTTTCAAGTAAACAAGCAAATTGTCTGAGATTTCCTTTGCTCTTTCTTACACCTGAAACAGTTTGCTTCTTAACACTATACTTGACACACCACATTTGAGCTTCTCAGTAAGTTTTAATTTCTGATTCACACTCATATTTACATGCTTTGTTTTCTCATCACTTTTAGGACCCATTATGGCACTCACAGATACACTTTATGTGAAAAAGAAAGCAAATTTTTTTTTTTAGCAAACAGGACATGAACAGCAATGCTTCTTTGTGCGTGACTGTAAACAAACTTTTTCAGTCAAAGGTAAGACTTGGACACTTGTTTATGCCAATCACATCTACCTCACGTGCATCAACCAGATCCTTTAAATCAAGGGTATATTTAACTGCTTTACCTTTATTTGTTATAAGATAAAAAAATGCTACAGATTACGAATGTCATAATCATCTATGGTAAAATTTTTCTTTAGACGTTTTGATGGACTCTTACACTTTGAAGTGATTTAGACCAGCAGTGCATGATGTGAAGCATTATTTTTTAACCAATGATAATAAGTAAAATGATTGGAGGGTATGAATATTAGGGAAAGTTTGGTGTTAATTAAAGTTAACTGAACCTAACCTAACCTCTCATGGTAGCAATGAGATTTATAGCCTGATATGGTGTGATGGTGGAAAATGCTGGAAATGAATGACCTTGGTGGGGAGGCTGGGTAATAGCATTAATGGGATGACCTTGATTAGGACCTCAGTTGCCCATGCCATCTCTGCTAATATAGAAAAGAAATAATAAAAATAAGAGATGAATATATATAATCATGGTTTATGCTGATGACAAGTGCTCAACAAGTTGGCAACAGGTTTGGCACCCATTTACATTTACATTTCATTCATCATTAGAAGTGTGTCTTATGCATTATGATGGATGAATAAAGATTTTTTTCATACATATTCGCCATTGCCCATGTTAGTGAGGTAGTGTTAGGAACAGAGGACTGAGCCTTAGAGGGAAAATCCTCACTTGGCCCCCTTCTCTGTTCCTTCTTTTGGAAAAATAAATAAAGATATGTAATGAAAATGTTCAGTGCTTTTAATGAGTGCTCATGAGCTGGCAGTAAAGGGCAGCTTAGTGTCCCTCTGAATGTGGTATTTCTTTTTTTACACCCATTACAATTAATTCATCATTATGAATGTAAGAAGTAAGAAATCTGTTACACTTGAGGACATTTATGCAATTCTGCAGTAATCAGACCATAAATCCTGTATTTTCATTATTCTTCATTTATTTTTCTCCTAGCTATCTGATGATCTTTTAAGAAATGTTAATGCCAAATGGAATACTTCTCTCACATTTAGGGTGGTTCTAGCACTGTTTCCTTACTTGACAGAGTTGAGTCACAAGCGGTCCGACTCATACACTGGCCAAACTGTCTCAGGCTTACTTCAAAACTTGACTCCCTTGCCCTATACCGCAATCTTAGTTCACTTTCCCTCTTCTATAAGTATTACTTTGGTTTTTGCTCCCGAGAGCTGGATGCTTGTATGCCCTCACCACTAGCTAGGCCATACAATACTTGGCAAGCTGCTGCATCATGTGATTATTGTGTGGCCATCAGCAACTCAAGAGTGGGCCATTTTGATACCTGCTTCTTTCCCTACATGTTGAAGCTTAGGAACTCTCTACCTTCCCATGTCTTTCCCAACAAATATGGCCCTGCACATTTTAAATGGCACGTCTTTCACTTTCTCAAAATTCATAAATACTTTCCCTTGTCTTTTCATTATGTTTCATAATTCTCTGTATTTCAATTAAGGTCTGGCCTGATGTAGACTTTTGTCTGTGACTGGAGCCTTCAACATAAGAAAAGAAAATATGGAAAGTATAGTTTTGCCTTGTTAAAAATACAGTAAAATACTGCAGTAGAATTCATCCTCTGGAATACAACAGGTTCCTTTATTTTCATTTTTCTTCATTTATTTTTCTCCCAGCTATCAGATGTTCTTTTAAGAAATGTTAATGCCAGATATGGAAACTATAGTTTTGCCTTGATAGAAACAGTAAAAGTGGGGCTAGTTTTCATGTAACTGGAGAATTCACCCTCTGAGGAATACAACTGGAAATTAATTCCGCATCCAAAGGGTTAATATACAATTATTTACTAATTTCTTTTTGTTGTAGGTGGAGAGACTGTTAGGCCTCCTAAATGATACAGTATTTAGGTACAGCAGATGTGTAGACATAATATTTACAATGCTTCAGTGAGTAAATACACCTTGTTTTCAATCATTGTTTTATTTATAGTTAGTTATGCAAAGAAATTTAAGATTTCATATCTTATTTTTTTATGACATCAATCAGTATCTCATCAAAATTTATCAGAAATTTTGCAAAATATTTCAGAATGATGACTATGTTTGTCAAAAGATTTAGAGGATCTCTTTAAAGGCAATGGTGGAGAAATAGTTTGTGTGTGTATTTCTGAGAGGTGACATTATAGAGGATTGCCCAGAATTTGTGAAAACCATATTGTATAGATTCTTTATGAGCCACTCTGTTGTATTCTGAGAGAAAGGCATATCAATTGTTTGTTCAGCAAAGTCATTTGGAATGAAGTGTATGAAGAAGAGATCATCCATCTATCACAAAACATGATCTTTATTCTTATATCTGAAGTAGGAAACAGATGAAGAAAGGCCATATCCGCATACATCCATACACAAGCTGTCACGTGTAATGCACCAAAACCACAGCTTACTATCCGCATCCAAGCACTAGAGACCTTTTCATGGTTTACCCTGGATGTTTCACATTCCATGGTTCAGGCTATTGACAGCACATTGACCTCAGTGAGGAAGTTTTCCATGTTGAATGTATTAATGACAATTGGATGAGAATAAATTTTCCACAAATAACTTATTCTTAATAGTCTTATGTTCTAACCAGTGCTGTATATTGTTGATTTCTTTATTATAGATTTCCCAGTAGTCTTAACTTATAGGAATAATGACAACATAACTATTGCTTTTATGCAGTTCATTGGGCAGTATGCCTCCCGTGTACTTCACTTAATTACCTGAAGTTATTTGGCTGAGCTTCTCAGAGAGCCTTTTTATGTGCTGCTGGCATTGCTTTGTCCTTGATATTTCAAATTATTACATATTTGGTGAAGCACCTTCAATAAATATTTTGATCCTGTGTCTCAAGGTCTTATTGTGCACATGAATAGGTCTTTACTAATGCCATACAATTAGATTCTTTTAACCTCAGTGGCTAGAATTTATGACATATAAGAAATATAATTTATATCCCATTTTAACAGTCTTTTTTCTTTCTTTGGATATAGAGTTGGTGGAGTTGAAACACTGGGAGTGGTCCTACCAGGAGATGAGGTCTTACAGTTTAACCCTGATAGAAATAAAGAACGCATCTTTATAGGACCAGGTCTTCGATGGGAGGATAACATTGTTCGTGCAACCAGACCAGGACAGTTGAAGAAAACAGCTAACAAGCTTTATTTTGTAGATACACACCAGAAACGTTATATTCCACATAGGAGAGAGTTTGTCATTGGGATAGTTTTGAAAAAAAAAGGTGATAATTATGCTATAGATATAGGAGGAAGTGAACAAGCAACCATATCTTACTTGTCGTTTGAGAATGCCTCCAAAAAAACAAGGAAAGAGATGAAACCTGGAGATCTTATTTATGGGCAGTTACTAGTAGCTAACAAGGACATGGAACCAGAGTTAGTTTGCATTGATATGTATGATCGTGCAGTGGGTATGGGGTCACTCCCTGAAGGAGGTGTTATGTTCACTGTTCCATTACATGTTGCTCGGTTGATTGTTAACCCTGAAAATCCATTTCTCTTGAATATTGCTAAAAAGATCAATTACACAGTGGTAGTGGGCTTCAATGGACGTGTTTGGTTGAAAGCAAAAAAGCAGCGTGAAATGGTGGCTATCATGAACTGCATTATGATGTTGGAAGTTATGAACATAGATAAAGCAAATGAAGATGTATTGAGAGTTTTAGACTCTCTTTTACGGCAGCGGGAGGAGGAAATGTATGTTGATTAATGTAGATAACATGAAAATATATCAGGAATTTTATTAAAGTCGCTCATTTTTGTGAAGTGTGGTGTTTAAAGTGATGATCCTAAGAAAAGTAAAGCAAAAGGAAATACAGACTTAGAAATATTTTCGCTCTAGCATCTTGAGCTAAGGTCAAAAGCTAATTATTCTGTATGACTGAAAATTGTATCTAGTTTCTTAAGTCCAGTAGTTTTTAAGAGGTATTTGAATAATGAAGGAGATATTAGTGGCATATGATAGCATTTTCAACTATTAGTGAAAATGTTTTATATCTGGTTTTGCATAAGCACTTCTGGTGGTATTGTACCCTATTTCATTAATGCATTAGAGATTATGTGCAAAATGTATGGGGGTATAAAGCTGCTAATCATCATACCATCATATATTTTATTTGAGTGTTGACAATTGTAATTATTCTTATATTTGATTAATAAAACACTATTTTATAAGAACTTAAGAATTTTAGATAATTACATCAGTATTTTTCTTTCCTTATGTATATTTTTAATGAATTAAGTGGAGTAAATCCTCATGAAAGTGTTCACAGGTATGGGAATACATTCAGGCAATCCCTACAGAATAACGATATACTGAGCGGCATTTCGCAATAGCAATATCTTTAAGTTAGAAATTCTTAGAATGACACTTAAGTTTTAACGACACAAACAGATTTATAGAATTTTTTTTTATATTCTCATTTATAATGAAATATTAAATCTTATTTTAAGTGTTTTTAGTTAAGATGGCTTTTATAATATCAAAGCAAGATAGAATTAGACTTTTAGCATAACCCAACCACTGACACCAAGTTTTGATATTCATAATGTACTATAAGAATACATTAAAAAAGTGAAGTCAGGGGTTGGTGAGAGGAGAAGACCTAAGGAAAGAGTAGCAATACTACTGAAGCAGGAATTGTGGGAGTGTGTGATAGAGTGTAAGGAAGTAAATTCTAGTTTGATGTGGGTAAAACTGAAGAAGGATGGTGAGAGATGGGTGATTATTAGTGCTTATGCACCTGGTCATGAGAAGAAAGATCTTGAGAAGCAAGTGTTTTGGGATAAGCTGAGTGAGTGTGTCAGCAGTTTTGGTGCACGAAACTGGTTACTAGTGATGGGTGATTTAAATGCAAAGGTGAGTAATGTGGTAATTGATGGTATGATTGGTGCACATAGGGTATTTAGTGTTGTGAATGGAAATGGTGAAGAGCTTGTGGATTTGTGTGCTGAAAAAACCTGGTGATTAGGAATAACTGGTGTAAAAAGAGAGATATTCACAATTATACATATGTGAGTAGAAGAGATGGTCAATGGGCAATACTGGATTATGTATTAATTGATGGGTGTGTAAAAGAGAGACTTTTGGATGCTTATGTGCTGAGAGGGGCAGCTAGTGGGATGTTTGATTACTACCTTGTGGAGGTGAAGATGAATATTTGTAGAGGTTTTCATAAAAGAAGAGAGAATGTTGGAAAGAAGAGAGTGGTGACAGTAAGTGAGCTTCGAAAGGAGACTTGTGTGAAGAAATATCAGGAGAGATTGAGTGTAGAATGACATAAGGTGAGAGCAAGTGAAGTGAGGAGAGTGGGTGAGGAATGGGATGTATTCAGGGAAGCAGTGATGGCATGTGAAAGAGATGCATGTGGCATGAGAAAGGTGGGAGGTGGGCAGATTATGAAGGGTAGTGAGTGGTGGGATGAAGAAGTAA
>JAYMFT010215776.1:0-11436 GCA_038088735.1 Panulirus argus
TCCGAATAGTGGGTTTTTGTGGAATATATATATATATATATATATATATATATATATGCAACCCTACAAACCCTCAAATAAGGTTCCTGCAGCGTCGAGGCTGCGATCCACGTAGGAACAGGGAAGGTTGGTTCCTTTTGGGCAAGGAATTTTTCGACGACCCTATAACCTTCTTCCGTCAACTGACAATACTGTAATACAGTCTTGTCAAAGGTGACACTTCGCTCACAGTGTTGGTTACCAACTGCCCAAGGGCGATACGTAGTGTGAGATGGATTGATGACAGTGCAAAGGAAAGGTGTGGTAATAAGTGAAGTATGAATGGGAGAACTGACTAGGGTGCGCTGAAATGGTTCGGACATACGGAGAGGATGAGGGACGAAAGACTAACTTACGCAATGTACGTGTTGGATATGGAGGGAGTAAGGGGGAAGGGGGAGACCGAAAAGATGGAGGGAAGGAGTAAAAGAGTCTTTGAGGTATTGCGGACTGAAAATTCAAGGTAGGTGAGTGCCTTACAAGAGACATAACATATTAGAGCGATATGGTATGAGGGGTGGGTGGAGGCGACGTGCTGTCACAGTAGGTTGAACCAGGGCATATGAAGAGGTCAGAGGGAAGTCGCTGAATGGTCTGTGGGGCCTAACTTTGGATGGTAGGCTCTGGTTTCGATGCATTACACAAAATAGCTTAAGAGCGGACGTGAGCAATTGGGAACCATTCTCCGTCCGTTCCTGCTGTCATCATGCTGAAGCAGGAAACGGCGTATAAATATGAGAAAAATTTGGATATAAAGATAGATACTTATATATATCATCTTAAGCAACATGTCACCTGCATACGGAACATGTTGCTTGTTGTACCTGGAGGTAAAGCTGAGGAGAATCTTGTGCCGTCTTGCGCGTCATTATTCTTATGATTAAAACTGTCCGTTGCATATATAAAATTTGCTGAAAGTTACGAACCCGGCGTGTAAAATGAAGTTTTGCGACATCATAGTTCGATAACCTACTCCAGTTGTCGTAAACTGCCAACAAAAAAGGGGAAAGGTTTTAGAGCCAAGGAAAATATTGGGGTTAGATTGAATAGAAAAAAAAAATGCTATTCTAATCTAACCCTTAATCAGGATCTCCGCACGTACAACCCACCTAAAATAACCAAATCCTAGACACCAGAATCGTTCCCAACATAAGCTAAATAGAACTGGCTAACTTTGTTCCAAAAATACTGAAATATTAGATAAATTAAATGAATTACTTCACTCTAGGGAGTAGACACGTGGAGGGACTCACACTTGCGAAAGAGTAATTTTCAAATTCACAAGTTAGGCTTCCACCTGGACACAAGTGCAGATGGCCTCCACCTAGACATTTGTTGGGCTGGCTTCCACTTGGATATTCGTGCTACTGGCTTCCACCTGGACACTCGTGCGGTTGGCTTTCACCTGGAGACTCGTGCGGTTGGCTTCCACCTGGAAACTCGTGCTGTTGGCTTCCACCTGGACACTAGTGCAGCTGGTTTCCACCCGAATATTCGTACAGTTGGCTTTCACCTGGACACTAGTGGGGTTGGCTTCCACTTGGATTCTTGTGCGACTGACTTCCACCTTAGGCAGTCGTGCGGTTGGCTTCTACATGGACACTCGTTTAGTTGGCTTCGAAGCGGTCACTCGTGCGATTGGCTTCCACGTGGACATTCGCGCGGTTGGCTTCCACCTGAACGCTCATGCGGTTGGCTTCTAGCTGGACGCTTATGCGGTTGGCTTCCACCTAGAACGCTAGTGCTGTACGCTTCCACTTAGATATTCGGGCAGATGGCTTCTAGCTGGACACGTACTCATACTTCACAAGATTGTAAGAGGATAAGAGCTCCCGGCAAGGCTTCTTTTCTTGAATAATAGACAGTAATTTGGTGATAGTGGAAGACTAGTCATTAGAAGTAGCAATTTATCACCATAAATACCATTCTAACTCGAACGTCTTCCTAGGAAAGAACATTGCCTATGTGCTTATAATACCTTCCCTTTTTTGAGCGTGCTACGGAAAAGACAAATGCCTGCTGTCAGTATAATGACATTACCGTTTGCGATAGAAATTAAGGTAAGAATCGTTCCAAAACCAACGAAAAAACAATTCTAACCAAACCACCCCAAACCAAACCTAACATGTTTCACTGGTGGTCCGAAACGGTAATAATGCCTTATATTAGACATTATGGACCGCGTGCATGATAAGAGCCTACATGGTCTCATAATACCTGAAGGTGCTTAAAATATTCTGGCTGGTGGATGTAGCTTGTCGACGGCCTTCATGACCCTGGCAGTTGATAGGCTCAAAACCCAAACAACCAACCAAACAGATATATCAACACATCTCACACAACACACACATCCACCAAAACGAGCCCACTACACTACACTTGAACACGGGCCGACCTGTGACAGTAATAACACACCAGAGAACCCACACCCGACCATTGCCAGTAATGGAGCACACGAAAACACACACCCGACCTGTGCAATGAATGGTACCCCGCGAACAGCCTATCATTAACTAAAGCCCGTGTTAGGCAGAGTCTTGGCAAATATTTACACTCCCACAGATATATGTAAGGGCCCTGTATGCAGAGGCAGCATGCAAGCTTATGATAATCCTTAACACCTGATGGAGGTGTACAGGATTTCCGACAGGTGGTTATAAATTGACGATGACGGCCATTATGACTCAGACAATCGATAGAACTCAAACCCAAAAGTACCCAACCAACCAAAACATCTTACAGAATAACACGAACAAATGCATGACGTGCTATTTGTAAAGACATTGATTTAAAAGATGATGATGATTACAGAGGCATCTTTGGTCGAAGTGAAGGCGAGGAATATAGCGGTCTGAGCACAGTGCCATTCGCTGGGGGAAAAAAGCTAATTAAAGAATTAATAGTTAAATAAAGTAAAATGTTGAACACTGAAAACTGCAAACACTGTAACGATTTTTCCTCTAAAAGGTAATGCTCTCTCGAAAACCATCGAGGATTAATTTTCTCAGCAATACTCTGTAACATTACGTCTGTTTGTTCAACCTACCGACATTCTGTAAAACAAATATCATTTTTTAAAAGAACATACAGTATAAGACTAGACACTATTATCCTGGACAGCCTAGCTCTCTCTACTTCCCCTTGCATTTTTTTCACCGTGCAATATTATTCAATTTAGTTCATCCCTTTTCTTTACCCTCCAATTTACTTCTCAGGACAAATAATCTTACATCTAACAACTAATAACAACAGTATATACAAACCAGGAACAAATTCATATTTAGTTTTGATTTAAAACATTTTTTTTACCTCGTAATGTTTGGCGTTTGGTACGGATGGATTCCGGCTTAATGACCATTAACTGGTAATAGCCATTAAATCCTATAACATACGCTACGCTAACATTCGATATATCAGGTCACATGTGTAGGAGTGAGTCCAGCGAGCACAATATATGTACAGTCTGTGACCATCCTCTCAGGATTTTCGTTTTCCATTAATTGGGAGCTTTGACACCCACATCTACTAACATCAGGGCAAACCTTTCTCAACATTGATCACCTTCATACAATTTCCGGAAACTATATTTTTTCTTTATACTAATGACTTTAATTTGCCTTTAACAAGTGTTCACAGGCATACCTTCAGATTCAACTAATATATTCATTACATTACCAAAAATCCTTAAACAACAACAAAGACTGCATCATGAAGGTAAAAAATGAAATTTTATGCAGCAAAACTTGCAGGTTACGTATCACATATTCAACCTAAATACTTTTTTTATCATCATGCTATACACCAAAAAAAAATCATGGATGTCACATTGGTAAAAATGAACGAATTCTACCAAAGTAAAAATAGGCTATACACAGAATGAGAGTGTGTGGCCTTAGAATTACCTTTTAAAGCTTAAGTTTATTTCTGTTTCCAGTTGGTGTAAGTAGCTTGTCGCTGACGGCCGAAATGACCCTGGCAATTGGCAGACCAAAATCCCGAACAACTAACCAACCAAGTAAATCAAACCCTTGTCTTTAAAGTTACACTCAGGAAGGTGTTAAGGTCAGTTACAGAACTTTACACATATAGCTACAATAGAATATAGAGCAATCTTCAGTTTTGTCGATGGAAATATTGGTTTGGTTAGTTAGTTGTTTGGGCTTTAGGCCTATCAACTGTCAGGATCAATAGGGTTTTGTTCAACAACCGAAACTTCTATAACTCAAACACACTTTCTTCCGCTGCTGAGGATAATTCTAAAATTACTTACACTCGCGTATGCCCATAGCCCATAAGTCATCAATAACAACGAACAGTTAGGCACAAAAAAACAAAACTGCATGAAATCAAGTGAAAATAGATTATTCTTATGATAATACGATTTGCAGTTAACGTAATAAAAGATTTAAACTAAATACTGGAATAAATTAAAAAGAATGACAGTATGAGGATGGTACTTACACTCGAAATCCAAAGGGCTCGGTGGAAGAGCTCTCTTAACCTCACCTGCGCCCGTGTCATGGCAGCCAAAACAAGTGGAGTAAAATACTGAATATCACTGTAGCACAAATTTACTCCTCTTGTCACTCCAGCTGCTAGAAGGGCACTGATGAGCTACGTATGAGTAGGAAGTGCTGGAGTTCGACACGAGTGGTAAATCGGAACTCGTGATTAGGGTCGGATATTACGCATAACACAATACTTTCACATACAAAATGTCTTATTTTTAGGACATTTCCCCTTAACTGGGACAGTCGCATATACATATGTTTTCATGTTTACAAAGCTACAGTTATCACTATGAAATGCACTCAAGAATAACATAAATAGGTGATCAACGATTCAATACACGTGGTATCACAGGACACAGGTCAGTTGACTGGTACTATTTACGATTCTTGAATTCTAGAAACGTTAGAACATTCGGCAGAATCTTGTACATGGCTAGTACAAATGTCCCATTTACATGACATATGTTACCAAACGAAATATTGATACACATAAGATGATTTTTACCTAAATTAATTGAGTATAATTACGAAATAATTATAATCACAAAAAATTACGAGCACCCATAAGAGAAAACGCTTTGATGCATAAGGTAAACTAATTCATTTACATACCCTATCTTACCCTGTATTAATGTACTGAAGTTTTGTTACCCTTTAATTTTAGCTGGACCTTCTAATGAGTAGGAATTCTCATATTCTGATGTCTCATTCACTATTGCCCTTACCTATCACTGAGAAGTTATCACGGTGTAGTCTATAATTGTGATGAGGAGAATGTTCTCTGCTACGGAATGATGTGGCCTCGTCATGAACTGACCTGGCCAGAAGGACTAAAGTGTTCACCAACACTAGTTTTCCATGTGGTATTTTAAATATATCTAACAGACCGAAATATAGAAAATAATAGGTAACAGTAACGATAATAGAAATAATAATAATAATAATAATAATAATAATAATAATAATAATAATAATAATAATAATAATAATAATAATAATTTGTGTTTGTTTGCTGTCTCCCGCTTTAGCAAGGATGCGCCAGGAATACCGAAACCAGAGCCCACTATCCACAACTAAACCCCACAGACCAATTTCGTGTTTTTTCCTGACCGCTTCATATAATTTAGTGCAGCCCAGTGACAGCTTCCCTATATACCGCATCGCTCCAATTTGCTTTATCCCATGCACGCCTTTCACCTTCTTGGATGTTTAGGTCCCCCTCCGCCCCCCAATCTCTCTCTCTCCCTCTCTCTCTATCTTCTCTCTTTTTACCCAGAATCCAGCCACAGAGCAGATGTTCTTATATTGATAGGGAACTTTTTTTATTTTTCAGTCCGCATTTTCCTTTACAATTTCCACGACAGTTAGTTTCCCCCATATTGCCTGGCCTTATTTTTTTTTCATCTTTTTCCTGTTGGCATTTGGCTCGTGTTGAGAGTTGGGTGGGGAAGTGCTTTCTGTTTGATATTCCGTTTCTGCCACACTTTTTTAGGCCATTACAACAGACAATCTCGTCGCGGACCATCAGGTCTCCTGTTTTAATGTCCTTCCCACGTACCTACATTTTCAGGTCTTTCATTCATACAACAAAGTCGAGACCACTATAACTTTAAATGTACTTCTTTGTCTTAACAATAACCTCTCCTTCGACACATTCCTCACCGCATCTAGAACTATTGCCCCCTCCCCACGATGCGACTCACTTCGGCTTCCATGCTTCTATCTGCAGCCGTGTCCATTCCCAGGTACCTAAAGCACTCCACTTCCTCTAGGTTTTGCCACTTCAAACTCACGCTTAACTTATCCTATCTCGCACCCCTGCTGCACGTGATTACCTTACTTTTATCTACATTAGCTTTCAACTTCCTTCCTTCGCACACTCTCCCAAACTAGGACACGAATTTCTACAGATTCTCTCTCGAGTCTGCCACTAAAGCCGTTTTGTTTGCAAACAACAACTGACCCGCTTCCAACACCCCTCACACCCTGCATACTACAGACCCGCGCTTTTTCCAGGACCCTTGTATTTACCTCCCTCACCTTCCCGTCACTGAACAGTTTTAACAGCCATGGGGGCATCACACACCCTGGGCGCAGCCCAACTTTGCTTGGAACCAATCACCCTCCCTCCGTTCTTCTCACAAGCATGCCTTACGCTTGTAATAAAAATTCATCACTGCCTCTAGTAGCTTTCTTTCCACACCATATATTCGCAGCACCTTATACAAAACATCATTGCATGTTGGTTTAAGTAGGATTTTAGTAAGTGTGTCAGGTGTCAACTCTGCCGCCTGTGTCGGTTTTATCAGGTGTCAACTCTTCAGTCATCCACATCCTTCAATTCTGGTCCCTCTTCTCTCACCCGATCTTCATCTCGTCTCGACACAGCTTCCTTAAAAGAGTCAGATTTGGACACGATAACTCGGGGTAAGTGAAACCTTCTTTAAGTTCAATGCCTCCAAGACCTAAACAATCTATCAGCAGTCCTCGAGTGCTTGACCTAAGGCTGTCGTTTGTCTTTTTGCATTACTATCATTGCACTATTTGCATTGTATTGCATCTTATTAGTTACACGGTTATGCTGTAATGTATATATTCACTAACTGTTTCACTGTATTGTGTTGTGATGAATCGATTGTATTTTTCTATAGTGACATATTAGCGACGATAATCAGCATGGGGAACCACCAAATGTGCAGTAAGAACGTTTATATAATTTACCTTGAAGACCAGAATGGAGAATTAACTAACACGTGCGTTGAGGTGTCAGCCAATTGCCATGCCAAGGCTTCGAATCCATGCTAGTCCGAACCCGGGCCGACCCGTGATGACTGATGGTAAGCAACGCTAACCACCACACCACACCACAGAGACCCGTTGAAAAAAATAATCTAACCATGTGTATGTCTCTTTCTTTCCCTCCATATTTCCTACATTTTCCTTTCTGCTGTCCCAACTCTCCTCTCCATCACCGGCTTTTATCAAGCTTATGAAAGGACAAAAACTGAAGAGGAACAGTGAGGGACCTGGGTTGAACCCCAAGTCTTAGCTATTACCCTTCTCCTTTCCTTCTACCTACCTTAGCTTTCCCTCCCTCACAGCGCTACCAGGACTTCTCCAACGAACCGATCCCATTCTCCTGAACTCCCAGGGCCTCTCCCTACAATCAAGAGGGATTTTTGTGGCTTTACCTCCAGCCATCTCGGCATTAGTGACCCTGGAAGTTGACAGACTTAGAACCCAAATAACTAGGTAGCCGCACTGTTCTCAAGACGAGGCTGGTCTTCCCGTGCTGGATGGAGACCTGTCGACGCTAAAACTGACGCATATAACGTAAAAAATAATTTAAGAAATTTTTTACTCCGTTTGTACAGGCGCTGGCAAAGTAACCGTTCTCTGATGATAGCCACAAGGCCCAAGAGCTCATATACTCACGCATCTGAGGAATGTGAGCTGGACTCGCTGTTACCTGGGTCAGTAGCGGGGTTGGTTTGGTTATGTGGGCCTTAGGCATTTCGACTACCAGGATCATTAAGACCGTCAATGTCAAGTTTTTGACCATCAAACGACAAATTTGATCTTCAGGTGTTCGAGCTATTTCCAAGGCAATATACTCTCCCACTGACTCTATGGTCTTTAATCGTTTTCATTTACTAATCATTACTCCCTTGTTGGTCGAGTTAATTCATACTTTCATTTACAGGATATTATTATCATTATTATTATTATTATTATTATTATTATTATTATTATCATTATTATTATCATTATCATTTTAGTAGTAGTAGTAATAGTAGTAGTGGTGGTGGTAGTAGTAGTAGTAGTAGTAGTAGTAGTAGTAGTATTTTTTTTATTATTACTAGTATTATCATCAAGGGGGACAAAAGTGAATGTTTGAGTGTAGCTGGTAAAGCGACTGGGAAAGTGGTGACTGAGAGGATGGTGACATGTACAGAGCATTAGAATAGGGAGGGACAATGTTGATTCAGGAGTGGTAGAGAAAGTGTGGGCTAGGAGTTTGCTTTGAAGAGTGGGTATTTGAAATTCTTGGAGAGAGGAATTTAAATGTGGTATTTGTGGATCTTGAGAACTTATATGAGAGGGTAGACAGAGGTGCTTTGTGGAAGGTGCTGCGAATATGCGGTGTGGAAGGAATGCAGTGAGGAGTTTTTATTGCAAGAGTAAGGCATGCTTATGAGTAGAAAGGGAGGAGGGTGATTGGTTCCAAGCAAAGCTGGGCTGCGCCAAGAGTGTATGATGCCCCCATGGCTGTTAAAACTGTTCGTTGACGGGAAGGTGATAGAGGTAAATACAAGGGTCCTGGAAAAAGTGCGGGTCTGTAGTATGCAGTGTGTGAGGGGTGCGGGAAGCGGGTCAGTTGTTGTTTGCAAACAAAACGGCTTTGGTGGCAGACTCGAGAGAGAATCTGTAGAAATTCGTGTCCGAGTTTGGGAGAGTGTGCGAAGGAAGGAAGTTGAAAGCTAATGCAAATAAAAGTAAGGTAATCACGTGCAGCAGGGGTGCAAGGTAGGATGAGTTAAGCGTGAGTTTGAAGTGGCAAAACCTAAAGGAAGTGGAGTGCTTTAGGTACCTGGGAATGGACACGGCTGCAGATAGAAGCATGGAAGCCGAAGTGAGTCATAGCGTGGGGAGGAGGCAGTGGTCCTTAGATACATTGAGGAATGTGTCGAAGGGAAGGTTATTGTTACAGCAAAGGTGTAGTATAGTGTTTGAAGGTATAGTTGGTCCCTAGGTGTTGCATGGATGGGAGTCCTGAGTCCTGAAAACAAAAGAATGCAGGTACGTGGGAAGGACATTATGCCAGGAGACCTGATGTTCAGCAACAAGATTTTCTGTTGTAATGGCCTAGAAAGTGTGGCAGAAACAGGATATGAAATAGAACGCACTTCCCCAGTCACCTCTCCTTCTGGCTTAAATTCCGACAAGACAATGATGAGAGGAAAAAAATGATGCCATGCAATATGGGGGAAACTAACTGCCGTGAATATTGTAAGGGAAAATGTGGACTGAAAAAAGTTCCCTATCAATATAAGAACATCTGTTCTGTGGCTGAACTCTGGATAAAAAGAGAGAAAAGAGAGGCATGGACCGCGGTGAAATGATTTTCTTTCTTACTGATAACAAATATCAATGAAGTATTTGTCCAGCTGTGACATGTAGGTGATTCTAGTCTTTACATCTGTATCACGAGGTAGTTTATTTCATTGCTCAACCACTCTACATGTGGAAAACCTTTTGTCCACGTCGCTATCACATCTCCTTCCTTTCATCTTCCTCACATTATTTCTAATTACCGAATGTCTGTTAAAAGTGAAGAAATTTTCGCATGTTATATTGCTGAAATTATTCAATATTTTGAACACTGAGGACAATATGCGGTGTGAAGAATGTAAGGATTGGAAATCATTCAGAGCGAAGTGTGGTCGTAAACACAACCTTGCTGAGAGAGCTTATCGGGGCAATGCTAAAATGGTATGGACAAACGGAGTAGATGAGTGAAGACAAAACTGACGAAGAGGATATGCATGTCAGAATTGGAGGGAGTAACAAAGATAGATAGATAGATAGATAGGTAAATAGATAAGAGAGAGAGAGAGAGAGAGAGAGAGAGAGAGAGAGAGAGAGAGAGAGAGGGGGGGGATGGAATAATGGAGTAAAAAATGCTTTGACATCCAGGGATATTCAGGAAGGTGAAAGGCGTGCATGGGATAAAGATTGGAGCGATGTGGTATATAGGGGAACTGTCACTGGGCTGCACTAAACTATATGAAGCGGTCAGGAAAAAACACGAAATTGGTCTGTGGGTTTTAGCTATGGATGGTGAACTCTGGTTTCGGTGCATTATTGAGGACTACAAGAGAGTGGATATGAGCAAATGAGGCCGTTTTCTCGTCAGTTCCTGGCGCTACCTTGCTAAAGAAGGAGTCACCAAACAAGAACGAATTATTATCATTATTAGTATAATTACTATTATTATTATTATTTATTTATTTTCATCTTTGTTATATTATTGTTATCATTTTCACTGTTACTATCATTATCATTGTCATTATAACATTTATTTTTTTCTATATTTCGTACCGTTAAATGTATTTAAAATACCACATGGAACTCCAGTGCAGGTGGGCATTTTAGTCCTTCTGGCCAGATCAGTTCATGACGAGGCCACATCATTCCTTAGCAGAGAACATTCTCCTCAACACAATTGTAGACTACACCGTAATAACTTTTCGGTCATAGATAAACGCGATAGTGAATGAGACATTAGAATATGCGAATTTGTACTCATTAGAAGGTCCAGCTAGAATTAAAGGGTAACAAACTTCTTTACATTTATACAGGGTAAGATAGGATATGTGAATAAACTCGTTTACCTTATGCATCAAAGCGTTTTCTCTTATGTGTGCTCGTAATTTTTTGTAATTGTCTATAATTATTTCGTAATTATACTCAATTAATTTAGATAAAAATCATCTTATCATGTGTATCAATATTTCGTTTGGTAACATATGTCATGTAAATGGGACATTTGTACCAACCATGTACAAGATTCTGCCGAATATTCTAACGTTTCAAGAATTCAAGAATCGTAAATAGTACCAGTCAACTGAAGAGTGTCCTGTGATACCACGTGTATTGAATCGTTGATCACTTATTTATGTGATTCTTGAATGCATTACATAGTGATAATCGTAACTTTTTAAACATAAAAAACATATGTATATGCGACACTCCCAGTTAAGGGGAAATGTCCTAGAAATAAGACATTTTGTGTGAAAGTATTGTATTTATGCGTAATATCCGACCCTAATCACGAGTTCCGATTTACCACTCGTGTCGAACTCCAGCACTTCCTACTCATACG
>JAYMFT010215787.1:0-11436 GCA_038088735.1 Panulirus argus
TATATATATATATCGGTAAGACTACAAGAACTCATTTGCTGCACGAAAATGATTCGTAGATTCACAAACAACCTTGTTACAACGCCCTTGAAGTATGAGGTAAGCGAAGGACGTCAGGTAGGAGCAAATCCAGGTAGGAACCACTTCACGCTGCGCCACTCTCACCAAGACACAGCAACCTAGCGAACCGCCCGGCAAACCACTCCACATACAGTGTGCCAACGATGGTAGAACTTTAACTCCCTCCTGGACCAACGAGTGAAGACGTCTGCGACACACGAAGCAAAGGGTCGTCACCTGATGCAACGTAATGTCCCTCGGGTCATTAACCAAACTGACCGCAGTAATTCCCCCTCACAAATTAAGCCCCCAACCAGCTCAGGCCCTCCCCAGCTCTGGACACTTATGGATAATCAGTGTCAATCCACTGACCCACAAAGTGCTAAACAAACCAAACAAACTCTTGTCTTGTTTTCTACTATTAAGAGTCGCCCAAGAATAACACAATCGTGAAAAAAAATTCGACTCGAGACAAGTGAAAAAAACCTTCAATGTCACCGATAAAGTTCACAGACCTGCCTCTCCTCATGAAGGCTATGAACTTCAAGGAGTTCTCATGGCTATATTGGAATGACCACCACTTCTTCGGGCCGTAGACTGATAAAGCACCTGCAGGATGGCGCATCTAGATTACACCCTTTACATGACAACAGAAGATCCTCAAACACTGACAGAAGCAGTTTTAATTGAGCCAGGAGGGAGGAAGCTCAATAATGTAAATTCGGAGAATATAGTGAAAATGGCAGTTGGGAATTTACTTTTTTCCAACCTTCTCAAGAAAACGCATATATATTCGTAATCTAGAGAAAGATAAGAAATCCTTGATGGGAATTATGCATTTGTCTGTAATAAAACGTGTTCAAAAAGACGTTCTGCCGAAGCATTAAATATATACATATACATATACATATATATATATATATATATATATATATATATATCCTCTAACTAGCAAACCTGTCAGATTAAAAGTTCATGCAAAGACCACTTGAATCAAAATGTTGATCCAGAGTCCTAAACTCAGCGGACTCGGGGATAACCGCCTGTTTGTGAGGACGCTGCGGGCAAAGCGGGATTCGCTTCTGTTCTCTGCCAACGTGTCGCGTACCGGAGCTGGGTAATCTACACACCGCATTGCCCGACTCTTATGTCGACGGCACGGGTCTCGCTCGGCAATAATACTTGGGAGAAACAGCGCGGAAACTGCCGAGATTGAAAATGAGGGAAGTTATTGGCAACGTAAGTGACAAGGGCATTGCGAGTGACAAAAAAAATCTGTAATTCTATTCTGCAGGGATGATGATGAATTTCTCAATCGAGTTTTATCAATCTATTCGTGAAACAAAAAATGTCTGAGGTCTCTATATATTATTGCTAACTTATTCACATATATTGTTTACAAAGAGACACAAAGAAAAAGCGTGTGTGTGAGAAATATTTAGAAAAACATGGATTTGCGCGTGACAATTACGGATCTGGAAAAGGCATGTAATAGGGTTGATAGAAATGCTTTCCTGAAGGTCTTAAGAATATACGTTGTCGGAGTTAAGCTGCTAGAGGCAATGAGTTTTATAAAGGATGTAAGGTGTGTGTGTACAAGAAAAGAGAGGAGAGGGAATGGTTCCCAGTGAAGGTTGGTCTGAATCAGGGGTGTGTGATGTTACCATGGTTGTTTAATTTGTCTGTGGATGGTGTGGATAAGGAGGTAAATGCGAAAGTCCTGGTGAGGGGAGCGACTTTGCAGTCTGTGGAGGACGTGAGAGTCTGGAATGTGAGTCAGTTTTTGTTTACTGATGATGCATCAGATTCGAGTGAGAAACTGCAGAAGTTTGTGACTGAGTATGGAAGTGTATGTGAAATGAGAAAGTTGAGAGTGAATGTGAATAAAAGCAATCAAATTAGGTTCAGCAGGGTTAAGGGACAACTCAGCTGAGGAGTAAGTTTGAATGGAGAAAAACTGGTGGAAGTGAAGTGTTTTAGATATCTGGAAGTGGACATGACAGCGACTGGAAACATGGAAACGGGAGTGATTCATTGGGTTGGGAAGGGGGCAAAGGTTCTGGGAGCGATGAAGAATATGTGGAGAGAACGTTATCTGGGAAGGCAAAATTGGGTATATTTCAAGGAATAGTAGTCTCAGCAATATCCTATGGTTGCAAGGTATGGGCTATAGATAAATTTTGCGGAGGGTGGAAGTGTAAGAAATGAAATGTTTGAGGACAATATGTGGTGTGAGGTGGTTTGATCGAGCAAGTAATGAAAGGATAAGAGAGATGTGTGGTAACAGAAAGAGTGTGGTTGAGACAGCAAAAGACGTGTGTTGAAATGGTTTGGACATTTGGAGAGAATGAATGAGGAAAGGAAATATATGCGTCAGAAGTGAAGGGAACAAGGATATAACTGGAGAGGGAATGATGGAGTGAAAAAGATTTTGAGCGATTGCGGCCTGAACATGCCGGAGGGTGAGAGGCGTGCACGGGATAGAGTCAACTGGAACGAAGGGTCGATGTGCATTCAGTGGACTGAACCAGGGCGTTTCAAAAGTCCCGGATAAATCATGGAAAGGTCTGCGGGGGCTCAGATATGGATAGGGAGCTGTGGTACCGGTGCATTACACATGACAAACTAGAAAATGGATGTGAGCAGACGTAGGCTTTCTTCGTCTGTTTCTGGCTCTACCTTTCTAACTCGAGATACGGTGATCAATGATGAATATATATATATATATATATATATATATGAGAGAGAGAGAGAGAGAGAGAGAGAAAGACAGGACAGACAGACAAAGAGCCACTTACACACCTACTTACGTACTCACTCACGAGAGAGATAGAGAGAGCTGCGAGGGAGCCCTTAGCCCTGGGGTTTACAGAACCTTAAGAGCTTTACCTAAACCGCCCTTCCGCGGCGGCAAACACCGGAACGCCTTCATGTAAGAGGATCACAGGTAGGCATGCCCGCCGGCTCTCAGGCAGGCCACTAATGGTCAGCCTTGGCCTCGCACCGTCAGTGTGTGTGTGTGTGTGCGTGTTTGCTCGACGGCTCCCAGCACAGAACTCCTGGTCCCCGGGTCTCCGCCCTCAGGCCTCAGAGTATGCGTTTGTGCCTTACGGCAGCATTTGGCTGTGTGCTTCCCCTGCACGGGGTCCTCATTATTTACGTCTTGTGTTCGTATGCGGCGGGTTCGCTGACCTTCAATTCTTTCTTTTAATTATCCTGGCATTTCATTACGTGTTGTCTGCACCCTAAACAGGTTATTTCCTCTCCGTTTTCTGTGTCTTGCTCCAACCATTTGCTTTCCATTCTTCCTGTCTTCATTGGTCATCTTCTTCCACTCGTATTTATCTTCTTCTATCTTCTCTTTCATCTTGTCATTCATTTCATGCTTTCTATTGCTTCCCGTTCCCTCGTCCATTGCAACTGCCACTCGCTCTAATGTGTCCCTGCCTTAAATTACATGCGATATGTTCTATTTTTGTCGTCGTTTCTGCTCCGTTTTTGGTCCTTGGAGCAGGGACGGGGGGGGGGGGGGTCACGGATGCAGCATTTCTCTTACATGTGGATAAACAATGATAATGAGATTCCAGTCTCTTGTGTGTGTGTGTGTGTGTGTGTGTGTGTGTGTGTGTGTGTGTGTGTGTGTGTGTGTGTTTTAAAAAGAAGCTTGCACATATGTGATTACAAGTTATGTGTTTCTGGGAGAGTTTTTATACTCGTGTTGCCCCGTCTTTAAATCTTGTATATATGTACCGTGTCTTTACTGCTCGGTGTGTGTGTGTGTGTGAGTGTGTGTGTGTGTTAGACATGCTATTTTCTTCCTACAATCGTATTCTTGGGTCCTTATCTAAACCCTTATAATATCTTTATCACGAACACTTCTTTGTCTCTATGTAATTCTCACTTGCCCCCTCAGCTGGTGGATGAGGACCAGTATATTACCAAAGCTGCCTTGGAGAATAAGCTTATAAGCTTTTGGCATGAGCAGATATCATGCACCTGCAACAAACGACTCTCAGTAAACTACACGGAGAAACATATCTGATCAATCAGCTGCAACTAAATCAACTATTCAATGCAATACAATAGAGTGCTAAAGTCCACAGCTAACTACTTCACGCGAATGCCATCAAAATAACACTGCCTGGAGGAGGAGCCTCCTGTAACGTGAGGGACGTGAAGCAGGCTGGCAGACACCAGACTGGTGTACCATCTCTCCTTCTATCTCACATCCTTCCTCTTCAAGCTCCAACCCTCCCCTCCTCCTCTTCCTCCTCCTCCTACCTCCAGCAACTCCTCCTCCTCCTCCTCTTCCTCCTCCTACCTCCAGCAACTCCTCCGTACCCACGGCTCTTACACAGCCCTGCACTTCTGACGTCACTCGGAGTCAATCAATGGCTTCAGCGAGGGAAATTTTCTTTACAAAAATGCAATTATCTTTTTTATTATTATTCAAATGTTCATGGGAAACATCTAGTCCCTTGAGTAAAGTACAGAGTTTTCATACTTATATACCACTGACTTTATTGACGCTTAATGCAGAGTGTGGGCAAACTTAACATCAAGCTCCAGAGGCAGTGTTCCAGCTAGTGTATTCCAGTGAATATAGTTCAGTGTGTTTCAGAAGTATATTCGCGGTTATAGTGTTTCATTGCGGGTATTGCAATGTCTTTTCTAGTGAATGTACTTCACAGTGTTTGTCTTAGCGCATAAGTGTTCCAATAACCGCTGCATAGGTGTTCCAGTAACCTTGCATAAGGTATTCCATTAACCCCGCACAGGGTGTTCCAGTAACCCTGGATAGGGTGTTCCCCTATTCCTGCATAGGATGGTCCTGTAACCCTGTATAGGGTGTTCCGGTAACCCTGCACAGGGTGTTCCAGTAACCCTGTATAGGGTGTTCCCGTAACCCTGCATAGGGTGTTCCCGTAACCCTGCATAGGGTGTTCCCGTAACCCTGCATAGGGTGTTCCCGTAACCCTGCACAGGGTGTTCCAGTAACCCTGCATAGGGTGTTCCCGTAACCCTGCATAGGGTGTTCTAGTAACCGTGCTCTTATTAATGTGTCTTTCTAAATGTGCTCCATCGAGTATGTTCTCCTGGGAATCCAAAGTGATCCGGTGAGTATGTTCCAGTCTGTTCCATTACGATTTGCTTTTGGGTGTGTTCCAGTGAGTCTGTGTCTGAGAGATCCAGTGATTACACTCCTTTTTTGTGTCTCAAGAAAGTTTGCTCCAGTGTGTTTGTTTTTTAAGTATGTTTCAGTTTGTATTTAGTGAACAATCATAAGAGTGCGTCTCTGCTAGTAAGAGGACGTTCCAGCAAGTATATTTCAGAGAGTGTACTCAACTGAATTCTTGCGAAGCCGATTCTCTAAACAAACTCCAGGTTGCATTCTAGTACAAATATTCCAGAAAACGTCTTTCTGTGTATATATTTCATCGATTTTGTTTAAAAAAATGATGAAGAACGTGCTTGCGAATGTTCCAGTGTACGTTTTAGTCTATACGGATGCCAGCGTTCCAGAATCATACAGTAAGTGAGCTCTCGAGTATGTCAATGAGGGTGTTTAAGTGGCCGTTGCTCCGTTTAACCTAGTGTGTACTTTACAGAAAGTGTTTTCCACTTTAAGTACGTATTTGTACGGTATAAGAAGGGAGTTCTTCACTTATGGGTCCCCGTGTGTGTGTGTGTGTGTGTGTGTGTGTGTGTATGTGTGTGTGTGTTCTAGAGCGTTCCAGCGTGTTCTAGTGGGTGTTCTTTAGTTTACACCAACGTGCATCCTCAGCAAGTGTTCCCCAGTGTATTCTCGCGAGTGTTCTTTCGCCTGGACCATTGTGTTTCTCCCAGTGTGTGTTTTCCAGTACGTACGAGTCCTCTAGCGTATTCCAGCGAATACGTCCTGGAGAGTGTGTTCCGTCACGCGCTTGCCAACAATGGCTCCCTTGAGACCTTCCACTCTGCTCTTCTTACCTTCGAGGTCTCCCAACTGACTTTAATGACGAGGTCGTTCTGGAGAGGACGGGGACTAGATGAGTGGTCATTGAGGTCCACCTTCGGACGATGGCGCCATCGGGAGAATGGCTACCTAATACTGACGAAGAAATGACGTGAGGTGTTCGAAGCGCAAAGGTCGCGTTTACTTAATATACGTTTTTTTGGCCTATTTCGGAGAGGCGATGGGGTTTTCGATTTCCCATATTTGATTAAGACTTATTTCCCTCTTGAAATGAAAATACTGCCCTGTTGGTAACTGTATGTCAGTGTGGGATTATATTCGTTTGATTATTATAAACAGGTGTGGCAAATGTTGTCATAACGGCAGATAATTGGGTCTTACGATTATCGCAGATTATAAGGATACGAGACGATATGGTTACAAGTGACATCTATGGGTAGGATTACAGGTGAGATTTACGAATACCACTAGTGACACCTATGGGAAAATTTATGAGTGGCATTCATGAATATAAGTGACATAAATGGGCATAACCAACGATAATACGTATAGGTATGACAACAAAAGACATTTAAAGATTCGACAATTATGGCGGGGACGCCATACGAGTACCAGGATGCTGAGACAAAATACATATTGTATGCTAAGGTAGACACGTGTGATGAGTTAGTCACCGTATTCCTTACGGCAAACAAGTATTGTTGTGGTACTATGGCAATACTGTACAATATAAGCGAAGTTTTGATAACGACACTCGAATTTGACAGGTGTGACGCGTAACTCAAAGCGACAGAGAGATTAAAATGATATTCAATCTATCCCGCAAAATGAGCGAGGCACACAGTTTTTCCCTTCTAATATTTTCTCATTAAATATAAGCCCTGTGAAATATGGTTTATTATGAGGACCAATTGACCTGAAACGCACCAATCATGGCCGTTCACTAGATGCATCCAAGGTAAAAATTGTTTCACAGAGGTCGCCATCTTGATGTTATAGGGTCAAAGGGAAAATAAAAAAATGTAACTCTTATACCTGTGCCACAATTGTGGGTTGAGTTACAACGAAACATCACTGCAACAGACGTGGGATGAAATCCCTCGCCGTCCGTCGTGTTTTTCTGTACATTCGAAAACTCATCACGGTGTCAATCAAGGATTCATACTACGTTGATTTCTCTTTTAATTCTGCGGATTTTTCGCTCATATCACTCTGACATTTACGATCTGGAATTTTAAATGCACTTTATATGCAAATATGATGATTAGAATGACGTCTGATATCAGTCTCGTGCAGCAAGAGTTTGAACGTGCAAATTAACTGGAAAAAAAACGGGTCTAAATGATTTTACAAAAAAAGGTATTTCCTGTACGTTTTATACTCACGAATAAAACCGTACTTGCCGTTCTCCAGTTAAGCAGCAGAAGCTGTCATATGTAACAAATGCTTTATTTGCAGTTGGTCTTCTCACCTCTCTCTCTGCATATATATATATCTGTGTCTTTGGTAGCCTCTTAACGGCCTTCGTGGTCAATGCGAAGTACCTTAAAACCTTGCCCAGATTACAAAGTACCTAAAACCAAAATCTGGATCCTCTAAGTCCTTCTGTTCCGGCCGGAGAAAGTAAGAAACTAACATACAAACGGTCTTCCCAGGGTCCTTCAAAGGACTACTCCAGGCCCTTTCACAAATCCTCTTCAGTTCCTTATCAGGTCTTCCCCATGTAGTCTCGAAGTGTTACCCACGTTCTCCAGTATATTTTCCGCAGGTCTTCCTTGCGTCTTCCCTAAGTCTTCCTCATGCTCTTCCCCATACTCTATCAGAGTTCCTGCCAAGGATATCCGAAGGTCTTCCCCAAATCATCTCAAGGCAATTTCAAAACGTTACGTTGGGCACCGAATAAATCTACGGTATTATTAACCCATGTATCACCGATGACACTCGCTTCGCATACCTCGACGCCACAAGCAACCCACATCTACCATCCACTTATCTTTAACGCATTGAACAGCCCTTCAAAACACCCAATTCATATATATGGGGTAATGGATCGCAAACTGCACCATCTTCGAATACCTTCTTATCCCAATAGAGCCCACCTTACGCTGCTCCTATATGGAACGCAGACTTAAACCTGCTGGAGCACCATTCGAAAGGATTCTGTTGTTATATAATGCAAAAAAAAAAAAATATACGGGGCAACATTATGGGTTAAACCCAACCAAAGATATTTGCTGGTAAAAAAAAAAAATTGATCAAAATTAAACACCCTTTCTGTTACTCTGTATAGTGAGTGACAAACATTGCATTGGTAAAGACATGCCCCGAGCAATGTCCATTTGAGGCCAAGGAACAGAAATGAAGAAAAAGAGTTGAAATTATCCAGGGCTCCGCAGGCGTTTTGAAGCCTAGAGACTATACAGGAGAAAGAGAGAAAGACGAAAGAAGAATGAAAATTCTACATTCTAGCTGTTCGAGGGAAAGAGGAGGTATCATAACGGTCAACCCTCGAGTAGTTGACTTTTATACAAAAACTAAGGGAAGCAGCCACCAAACGCGTACCTTAGATTTAAGGCGTAAGGGCGGGGACACAAGCAGACAGCCTATGAGAAGTGGCCCAAATATTACCTGTAAAATAGGGAAAGAAAGCAACAATATCGCAACGTATGGGGAAGGATGGTTGCAGACAGGTGATGCAAAGAGAATTACCGAGACAGTGGAAGATGAACCCACGAGAACAGCTAGGCTGAGGTGCCGAATTAGAAAGCTGGCTACCCTATTGCTTTCAGCCGATTCGGCGAGCCAGGGAAAAACAAGGTCGTTAAGAATATGAAGTGCATTCCCTCCCTAAAGTCTCACCATCTCCGAATGGACTGGAACAAAAAGCAATTGCGGCTTCCAAGCCCCAATATCTTGTTTTATTCTGCTGTTCCCTGAAGTCTTCAGAACGATTTTGATTTCCTGATAGCCTCTCCAGGTACGTGTCTGCCAAGCTGGATGCCCAAGTGTAATCCCACACCACTTTCCTGTACCTCCTCCCGTCATAAAGCTTACCACTTCCATCGTGCCTGAGGAGTTAGAATTCTCTTCCCAATAGACAGCAGTGGCAGAAGCGAGACGTCTTGAAATCACGTCCCTGATATTACTGTGTCTGGCTGACCATGCAACGGAACTGTACGAATTTGATCTTAGCGTTTGGCTGACGGTACAACGGAACTGCTCGAATTCAAAGCATATCGGCCACAGAGGTCCGACACTGTCATGGATACGCTTGTATCAGTGGCAGCATGGCGAATGGCAGTACCATTACGCAGAGCATATGGCCACAACGAGTACATATAAAGGGAGCATCCCCTCCAAAGAGATCAGAGAAAGACCTTTGGCTTCCACGCTCTCAAACCTCTCTCTCTCGTCTCCTTAAGAACGGAACGGCGTCTTGATGCTTATGAGGCCACTTGCCTGCTTGCCAAAACAGGAGACGGGGTAGGGGCCGAACCTCACCGTCACTCTAGACCCACTTTCTTTCGGGGGTTTTCGTAAAAGTTTCGAAAAACCCGTAAATGACAATAAACATCTGAGTTGGAGATTTACGTAGGGTCGTCGAGGATTCGGACCCAAATCTTTCGAGTGGTAGGCCGGTGCGCTATCTATACGTCATTCGGTCTCATCTATTCCGTATATCCAGCTCATGTTAAAGATATACGTCAGAGTTGTAATTCAAAAAATTTCTTCCTCGTATATCCCGTAATCACAAAATGGTGTTAACAGAATCTCCGATCGGGAGCTGCATAACCGTATCCTCCTGTCTGAGTTAACATCTTTTAACGAAAGTGACAAACTCGTTTACCTGAAGCGTAAACAAACGTAAAGGATAACGTGAAGCAACATTACATATTCGTCCCCACAAAAAAAAAAAAAAAGATCTCTGTGAAATGCGGTCTTAATCTCTCGCCCTGGAAACAGCTACGGGAGAGGAATAAGGTGGAAATTAATGACTCAGATAATCCTGCAGGTGAGCAAGAGGAAGAGGCAGAGATGATCATGGGTTCGTTCAACTAACAAAAGAGGCCTTTGAGTTGAAGAGGATGGCACACCACAAAGCCCCTGACTGCGACAGGGCCGCAACATGAGTGCTGGTCTCTGGAAGGGAGAGGGAGAAGGATGTACCACACGTAAACATGATGATGACATGATAACGATTGACCTATGGGCAAGGAGGATTCGAACCCGTCCTACCGCGTGGTAGACCGGTACGCTAACCACTAGATTTCGTAACTGCTGGGAAAGAGGACTCAAAGTGTACCACTGTGTGGAATAATTACCACAGGATCTACCTCTATGACTGTGAGACTATGTAAAGTGTGAGAATTACCAAATTAATCTATTTTCAGCATTCCCCTAAAAAAAGAAATTCCACATACATTAAATGGATGGGGTCGGAATCGCATACAAAATAAATGTTCGAGGGTTATTTGAGAAAGTCTCCGAGCTGGAAAAATGAATTTACGGTTTCTGCTCTACGGCAAATCTCAGAGAGCTTTGAAAATATCGGTAAAACAAGTCAAAAACTATTTTTTTCTTGTGTATCAACAGGTTCCTAGAGCCAAACGGAACAAGAAGTTTTTTTTTCTTTATTTTGCAGAGTCCCCCTAACAATTTCCAACACCAAGAAACACTTTTATTTTTACTTCTGTAAGAACAGGTAGATAAATCGGCGTGAAGAGAGAGAGAGAGAGAGAGAGAGAGAGAGAGAGAGAGAGAGGATAAGCCCCTTCGTCGACATAATGACCCCGGTATAATAAGGCTGCTTTATAACGTCACGTAATCTCGTGAGACTGACGCTGCTGCCAATAAAGAGGAGGTCGAGCTACCATACGGAGAGGAAGCGACGATGACCAACCATTACCTTCAGTGGTTGTTGGTTCATACCACTGATGATGCCATGGTGGATGGAACAAGTTCAGACCCACAGGAATACCTTCAACCTTTCGTAAATGCGTGAATCAAACAGCTTAAAGTTAATGGACAAAAGAATTTAAGTAAGATCTAACATTCGTCAGTGACAGTACGTTTAATACCGACTAGTAACACCATGTGTTACCATTTCGAATCAGGGAAAAGTCCATAATAACAGGAAACAACAGTAAATGCTGCGAGTCACTAACAAGTCTTGATAAATACGTGTTAACAGTCAGTAACAATAAGTGTCACCTGTCAGTTGCAATACGTGCAATCAATCAGCAGCTATACATGTCACCAATGCCTAGTACATGTTACCACCTTGTAACAAGTTTTCTTTTTATGTTGAAGGCTCCAGTCACGGAAAAAAGTCCACATCAAGGCCGGGCTCTAATTGAAATATAGAGAGAATTGAGAAAGGGGGAAAAACAGACAGGGAAAGTATTTACAAATTTTTGAGA
>JAYMFT010215798.1:0-11436 GCA_038088735.1 Panulirus argus
TATTATTATTATTATTATTATTATTATTATTATTATTATTATTAGTAGTAGTAGTAGTAGTAGTAGTAGTAGTAGTAATAGTAGCAACTGTAATAGTCGCAGTAATAGTAATGATAATAGTAGTGGTAATATTACTATCATTAGCATATGACTGTCAATACATTGAGTCCTTCTAAGTGATAATGTTGTTACATTCCTTATCAAAGAGTTGGAGATCTCTAGAATAACAGAAGACAAAATTATGATCATGCTTTGTTGCTCGATGATAACTAATTATGCAGTGATGACCAATAGATATCAACGCCGTTTGCACATACAAGCTAGCCTAATCCATATACTCATTTTATAGACAAGCCCCTTGTGGAAGATGAACAGCTAGAATGACTGTGAAACGACTGCCGCAACCAGGATTCGAACCTCTGTGTTCGACCCCCTGGTGTCCCGTGAATGCTTTACGATGTGCAACCGCTACACTTCGGAGGTCCAATATTACCCCCCCCCACCCCCCACCTCATAAAAAAAGAAATTTATTTACCTCCCTACGCTCTTCTGCCTTGCAGCATTGCCTCTCCACACCTTCTGCACTCCCCAGTATACCTCGACGTATTTGACTGTTGTGGGGATACATTTGGATTCCAATTAATGCCGGGGCGTCCTTCCCGCGCTCATTGTTTCCCGTGAGATCCAACCTCCTTTCCCGATAAATGGGACTAGTGGCGCAGGGCACTGAGGAAGAGCAGCCGTCGGAGCGGAACACAACACGTCTTTTAATAAGTCCTTCTTACTTAACTTTAGATGATTCCAATCCTGGTCCTCCGCCCCATCTCTTCTTACCATATTCTGCCGGCAAAAGGTCTTCCTCTTACAATCTCACCTTCAAATGGTCAAAGAATTATGGCCCAGATGGCTCAGCTCCCCGAGTCCTGAATGTGTGTATACCTGAGCCAGCTCCGACCCTTGCTCGACTGCTTCTCCTCTGTCTGAAAACCCAGACATTGTCTCGGAAGCGCGCCCTGGTGCAGCCCATGCTTGAGAGAGATACCCGCTCTAAAACTCCTCCTCACTCTTCGTTGACTTCTCTCTCACCTCAAACCTTTCCACGCCTACAGACCCCGAGCCTGCTCCCTGACCCTCACGTATTCTACCGCACTCCACACAATCCTCCTCTTCACATGTCACACCCTCACCCATCTGCACCCTCTCGAGTCATACTTTACGTTATCCCTCAACCTGGGCAAACTCACTCATTTTACAACTGATCGACACCAGTTGAGGTCACAGTCCTGACCACTGCCACCTGAGATCCAAATGCTGATAACTACCGGTTACGGTTACAGTACTAATCATCACCTAAGGTCAAAATACTGATCTTCCCGAGCTATGGTAATAATCACAGGTTTGGTTATAAAGAGACCGCTACCAATTATGGTCATAATACAGACCACCACCAGCTATGGTCATAATAACCACTACCAGATATGACTACAACACTGATCATCGCCAGATGTGGTTATGATACTACCTTACCGAGGGGTCCAACTGCGTCATCTGCCAAGGAGCAAATCTCGGCACTAAGGTCAGCTGGTGAGTCCTCGACGTTTCACCATTTGGCATGTTATATGCACCTCCGAATTTCGCGTTCCCCCCCCCCTCCACCTCATTTATTGGTGCCACTGAGTAGATACACATATCATCTTTCGAAGGTTTATTTTGTGAGCCATTTCATAATAACCTGTTATGTCCTTTGAGAACATACGTACACTAATGATAGCCCACTTCTGTTTCACATCTGATTGTCATATCCAGATGATGACTGATACATCGCGAAAAAATGCAACGTTATTCTTTATCCTGACCGTCAGTCATCAGCCACACACTCCTTCCCTCCCAGTGTCTGGTCTGCCAGCTACACAAGTGTGTTTCTCTGTTTCCGTATTACAATGCAGCGTTTCACTTAGGGCGAGAGCGCACACACTCGCCCACCCACCCACACACACACACACACACACACACACACACAAGCACAGACACATACACACACAAAAAAAAACGAACAAACACACACACACACACACACACACTAGGGCACACTCAAATACTCGACACGAGCCATTCAGCTCACAATCCCCTTCGATGTTTTTCTCAATGCGTGTATAATACACATGAAGGTACGATAGTTATACTGTCATACTGAAATTATCCAACTCGTAATCCAAACACGTATACTCCACGTGGGCAATATGAATATGGCTGACGGCGGGAGGGGAGAGATGAAGCTAAACGGACCTGTGTCATGGCAGCCAATGAAACCCTATGAAGTTCGAGCACGAGTCATTCTCGTGAGGCAGCAGGAAGCCGTGTGCACCGATCGCTGGACCAGGAGGTACGTTTGGGTGCAGTGCCGAAAATGCGGTCCTAACAATGACCGCCAGGCATATATACTTGTTAGTGTCATTTTTGCTGGTACGTATTTAACTTTACTGGACAGACTGGGTTCCAAGTGCGTCCTTTGTGCCTGTGTCAGTCTGCCTGCTGGCTCGCCTACCTTCCTGCCTGCTGGTCTCCTGCCTTCTGCTTCCCAGCCTACATGCCTACTGATGTACCTTTTTTTACTCCTGCTTATCATCGCATCGGTAAGTTATCATCACAGTCGTTGGACTGTGAAGTTTGCACGTGGACCAATACAGATCGATGGGGAGACATACGATCATGAAACGTAACTTGTTCGCATGTTGTGACATTAGCCAATATCTTTTCAGGTGGGTAAGAATAACCCTGTGTGTTATCGTTGTTCTCTGGCAAATGATGAACAGCAACTCGTGACGGAGGCGCCTTGCTGTTAAATGCCACGAAGAGCATATGGGGTCAAACAAAACGATTGCTGTAAGTAGTTTTGAGGGAAATATTTAGCTAATTACGTCTCATCATACACCAGTCATGCATCTCGGGTTTTCCTCACCATCTATGGCTGCCAGAAGTGTAACCCTGGGCAATAACTGCTAGTTGCACCCTATTGCCACACTGGCTTACTGCTGACGCGTCAAAAGTGGGTTTGACTTACTCGTGGTTTTGACTACAACTCAGTACTATCTTGTGCCCACCCTTGACGTGACGCGCAGGTCTGAATATACAGTGTACTTCTACCTCTCTTTTTAAATCTTGCCACCATTTTTGCCAACTACCAGATACTGGGAACAAATTCTAACCATACACGTAACGACTAATGACGATAATGGACAAGAGTTCTGTGTTGCATTGGTGTACCATGCGAGCTCGTACAGCAAGTGGCCACGAAGAATTATTTATTTTTTTCATCTTATTTTGATGAGTTGCTCCTCGGTATGTGTTTCCACTCCCCCCTCCCCCTCTCCTCGCTTCAGATACATTGTCCCTCTGCAATGTAATCCAGGTATTCCCGTTAAACCTTACGATGCCGTTGTCAGCTGTGCGCCTGTTTGCTGTAACACTGTTACCGGTTTTAATGTAACTTTTGTTTGATACAGCCTGTAAAGCCCTCTGGGTTTCATCTCTGATTTCTGTGCTGTCTTGCATATGGTTTTATTTTGTTTACATTCTTAATCTATATTGTTTTGAATCCATTTCTTTACCTCTCAATATACTGCTCCCTCATTGGTTCCCCTCTTCATGCTGGCAAAAGACCCTAATCAGATACCAGTGAAGTTCTATTTGGCTATTTATCTATTCACAAGAGTGTAGTCGATTTTGCCTTGTGGGGCTATACACTTCTTGTATAGTCTGGGGAACTGCAACAAAAGTTATATGAATCCTCCATATCACTTAACATGTATCCCTCTTGTCCGCTACTACAAATTGTTCACAAGTCATGTGACCCCGTCCTCCGGTAATTCATTACCTGTGTTCTGAGTTGGCAGGCTAATCTGTCTTCTTTCACCTGGGACCAGACACATGTGTCGCACCATCTTGTAATGGTCAGTGGTCTATTTGGTGTAAGAACAACAGGCCATAACAGTAGCTGATACGTGCTGACTAATATATCATTTCCTACTGTAGGTTTGGCTGGAAGACCACAGGGTAATGTGCGGCCTGTCCCAAGGCCACGTGCTAATGGAGCGGAGGTTATCACAAGGAGATCCTTAATGGCTGGTTATAATCAGGAGGCGGGGAAGGGCAGGCGGGAGATCAGCCGACTTGTGGGTCTCTCCAGAGAGACAGCGAAGCTGTGGGTGAGGCCTGGAGGTGCACGAGGCAGGAGGAGGACCAGAGAGGAGAACGGGCGGCAGACCACGGGTCACACGGCCGCCTTGCGACCCACTAAGCACTGAGGGAGGGAGGGAGGGAGGGAGGCTGGCGTGTCATTCCTGCACTTAAGGAAACAGTAACCGTGGCACATGGCCAATGCCGCCTGAGGTTTGCCCGGGCTTATGTGAAGGCAGGGCTGGAGGTCCGTCATAGTCACAGAGGAAAGGTCCTTCTGGTCAGTGTGTGCCCCAGGCCGGCCGCCAACGCATGCGATTTGAAAAGAAAACATTGATGCAAGGGCAAGAGTGGCCCTCCATGGCTGGATGGGAGCTGGAGAATCAACAGCTGTTGAAGGACATTTGCCTGGAAGCGAGTATTCTCTAAAGAGACTTCCTTGCTGCCTTCGGTAAGGGCGTATGCCAGCCCGGCGCTGAGACAGTCTACCATGTATATTCCTACGAGAAACTTCGACGAAATTTTACCATGGCATTACGAATAGCGCGTAGTGCACACCGCCTGACTTTCATATTAAAGAACGATGTTTGTCTCGATCGTTTCTCCTCGTCCTATTACCTGCCTGGCTTATTATGCATATACTGCTATTCTTTTTAGCAATTCCCGCAGTCCTCTGGCTTCATTATCAGCTCTAGGTTCATCCAATATTCTCTTCAACAATGGATCTGATCTTCTAATTATTTCAGTAATTATTCAATGTACATTTCTTGGACCACCAGATTATCGCATTAAATAATCCTTCCAACTTCCTTCCACGGCAATTGTGATGTATTTCATTTGTTTCCAGAAAATGTTCGTGACTTGGAGAGAGAGAGTGTGAAACAGAGCGAAGATTAGTTATATGATAACGCCTTCTGCAGAAAATATGTGTTAAGACTGTGAAGTTATCTTTTTTCTTTCTTGTCTTTAGAGTAGAGAACAAAGTTATATATTGGGTAGTATGATTAAGTAGAATGCCAATTAGATTATCAAATCGACATTTGTAATGAAAGCGATGCTCTACCCTAAGTAATATGAAGATATATTTCATTAGCATAGGGCCGTCGATGAGACCGGCTCCTGTGCTTGGCAGGAAGCAAGCAGAATTGATAACAACTAAACTCAAAAGGTCACAATATGGTTCAAAGAAACTTTCTATGATTTTCTGTTTTTGTTTTAGAATACATATCAGCCTTTTTCGCTCATACATGGGATATATCAGTCATCGGAAACGAGCATCTTAGCAAATGATACTCTTGCTATATACTTTCTGACAACATTCGTAAACGTACCAACCAGGGCTTACATTTTTCATGATGCCATGAACTAGTGTTGCCAGTCGCGCTTCGCTCCATCCCTCCGGTATATGTATATATCAGACTGTCAGTGGTCGGAGCCACACACCTAGCACCGCTCCAACTGGAAGTACAGTATCTCCTTGCTTCAAAATAGCGCGTAAGTTAACTCACAGCTGATGCTTGGTTGGCTGGTTCTTCGGTCTTTCGTCTGACAGTATCGCTAAGACTGACAGTGTCAATCAGCAACCATCTCAGTTAAGATAACATGAAACACCCTAGACCACCTCGCTTGGTCTGTGTGGTCTGTGTATCTGTATCTATGCAACTCTTCAAGCGACCAAGAAATATCTGAGGCCATACACGCTCTCACTGAGAGCTATCACATAACGACTTCTTTGAACATAAAGTATAATAATTGATTTTTATCTTACATGTCCACCATTTTCCGCGTCAGCGAGGTAACACTAGAAACAGACGAAGATGTGGCCTCATATACTCACTCACACACATTCTTTCCCTGTCCTTTGAGAAAACTCATCTCGGTTAAAGACTACATAAGATAATGCTGAGAAATTTGATAAATTGTTGGTCTCAGGAAAGCATGGATTCAAAGTTTACTTGTATGAGTTAGAGTGAAGATGACTGAAATATGGATCTTCTTGTTTTGAAACACCAGACAGATTATGTAGCAGAAGAAAACGAGATACATATTTTTGAGCAATGGTTAAGGATTGAGGAGAGAGAGCACAGTGCAAATGACGTTCCTCAAAAATAACTGAAGATAAAGACTGGTGTCACTAATAAATCACAGAGCGTGAGCACATGGGAAAAAAAAAAAACAGTAAAAAAGAACCCACTAAAAATCGTGATAAAGGAAATTTATGCATTTTAAAGTCTATATTTTTATTCTCCTTCACAGAAATGATAGTATGCATCACTGAATACATAAAAAATGATCGAATAAGACGACCCTTTTGCTGTAGCTAATAGGAGTTTCTATTAAGATCAAGACCAACGAGTGGAAAGATATAGAAGATTCTGAGTCGTTCCCACAACCTGAACCTGAGATAACACGAACCAAAGTCTATGAGTAATAAATGAAACTCATCTTCAAATAAGAAACAGATATTGGATATATCAGCAAAGAACACAAGCTTGATTTCATGATATGTCACAACATTTAACAACTTGCGAGCAAGAAAACCTTAGTAAACACGCAAATACATGCTCTCTCTCTCTCTCTCTCTCTCCTTTCTGCCAAAGGACCTTCTCCGTCACTATGGGGCAAGCAGACTTCAGAGGGATCACCGCGTCATCTGGGAGGGACCACAGGTCAAGGATTGCGGTGTTAGAATCTGTTTTTGCTGGGTGAGAGGAGGACAATGCAGGTTAGACATGAGAGGTCTTGTGATAAGCTGAAGCGGTTCATGCCATGTTGGAAAGATGAGCCAAATTCAGACCAAAAAAGATTAAGCGTCACTCACATTAACCGAGATATTACGGTTTCAGATGAGTGTAGTGCGTAAGTGGAGTGGAGTTCAGGAATGGTCAGTACAGTGTTTATATATTTTGTCAATGTCGCATTTGTTGAGTTACAGTAGAATGTGTAGGTACGAGCCGCAAGAGCCTGAAGCAGGTGTAGGGCTTTCATATCTACTCGGTTGTTGATGAGCTGTTAGGTGTGGTTGGGTGTGGGTCTAGTATCAATGCAAAGAACTAAATGCCTAGCTTGTTGAGGTGAGGTTGCATTGTTTCGTTGTAAAGGTGTTAAGAATATATACATTGGTGTTGCAGGACTCCGCCCGCATATGGTTACAACGCGAGCGGATGGTCACCTTTGGTGAGGCTGCATCATTGTCAGTTGAAGAAACAGTCTCGTCAAAGAACATCTCACCTGAAAGGAGTCCATCTTGTCCCTGTTACTGAGTGCAGCGTAGTCTCGGAATTTCAAGAGCCGCTGGAAAAGGGAGTTCTTCACTTTATTCATCAGCCCTAACCTGGCAACAGTAAACTTTCTCATCTCTGCTTCTAATACACAAAATTATGAAAATCCGCACTTAATGTCTGCTTGTCCAATATATAAGTCTGTATACTTGCTAAAAGAGTATTTGAAATATACTTTTTAGTAGGATTTATCCACAAAGTAAATAGACAGAATTATAACACTGGTCTAACTGTGACAAAACAAGATATATCATATGCTTCGACAGTGGTTCAGTCTCAATTTTCAAAATTTTTATTGTGAAACGAAGAAATACCTCGAATTCAGCTGCAGAACCACTGTCTCGTCACTATTCCCGTCCTGTGTACACGTTATCACAGTTGATAACGATTACAGTGGAAACTAATACACGTGTGCTTGAAGAAAGGAGCACCGAGATAGCGCAGGAGTGTTTGACTCTAAGAGTGATGCCTAAATGAAAACAATTTGGAAAATTAAATTGGGGGAATGACTAACAATGATTGTGATTCGTCTCTTTCCGTGTACGACGAGAAGAGCCATAATCTATGTAGTTAACTAATGGATGGCCAACAAATTAGCCCAAGACATGTGAAGATTATTTTTGACATATTGCTGCTGCTGAGGACTTGGAATTTGATTTTTCTTTTCTGATGTATCTTTTCTCCAATCTTTAGTATTCTGCTTATGCTTTAGCTTCTATTTTCTCTTTGGAAGTTTTGTCCTAAAAGGTAAAAGTTAAAACTAATCTATTAACAGCCAAATTGCTTTACGAAATTAAAAATCTCTTTTCATAAGTAAATCCTAAAAGAGCCAGTGATACCTCAATCAAACGCTCCCAATAATGATAATCTTATTTGACAGAGCCAGCCCCATGGAAAGGCCGATAATACATCATAAGGCCTTTGTAGCTCACCGATACAGGATCATATGGATGTGGTTGGCTGGAGTATCACCTCGAGAAATTTCCTTTCGGAATGATGTCAGCATCTCCACAGTTTACAGGTGGATCCGCCGGTGGCACAGGGAAAACACCCTGCAAACGCTTAGCTGTGGACGGTACCGCGTCCCCACGAACCAGTGGGGAGGCGTTGTGACTGTTGCAAGGATTACAACACAGTCGCAACCGCGATCAGTTACAGATAATGCGTCGCGCACTCGTAAGCTTTCCTTTGTCCCTCATAACATTGTTTGTTCTGCGCCTCATATTTTAGATGATAAGTTAGTATCTTCCTATAACAATAATGTTGCCGTATATGACAGTGATCTAGTGAAATATGATTATGGTAATTATAGGATATGAACAATATAGACAATAACGTACTGAAGTTTGTTTATCATTTTATCACCTTCGACAGAGAATACAAGAAGCATTCACTGCAATGTGATTTATGATATGAGCGAGTAACCTAAGAGAAATTAATTTGAAATACGAAAGAAATGACACTTTTTATGGGAAAACGGGGGGATTGATTTCACACAAAGAAATTCCGCAGTGTCACAGAATAAAACTCATTTTACTGTTTCAGGCAGATAATTATAGTGGGTCAGATGCACAGTGAGAGAGTATGTGGTGAAAGTGAGTGTTAAAGAATTTTCGGTTGGTGGATGTGGCTTGACATTGACGTCTTTAATGACCCTGGCGGTTGGTAGGCTTACAGCCTAAACAACCAACTAACCATCAGGCAAATTATGATTAATGTACATCGAGAAAAAGAATACAAAATCGACCAACTAAATGTTCATAATAGTCAAAAATCTTGATGAAAAGACGTATGTCCATATGTCTTGAAGTTTTCCGTTTTGCATGCCACGCATACGCTATAAATGATACAGATTGTTATCATAAAATTCTGAAAGAATATACAGTTCATTTTAAGACAATCGTCAGAGATGCTAGGATGCCTTTTCATAATACTTCATGATGGTATGCAAATATTTATTTTAGAAAGTAAGAAATGGCTAGAAGTTTGAAAACATCACAAACTAAAGTTGAAGACATTTCATCAAAACAATATTTCAAGATCAAAAATTATTTTATGATATAGATTCAAATCCACAATTTATGTAAAAGACTTCTGAAATACAAAAAAGAAAAAGAAATAAACATACTAAAAGTGAAAGTAAAAGTCTTTCTCAAAGTTTTAAGACAACAAAAATAGTAGTAAAATGATGCTTTTACACCGTAAACAGACATTTCATCATTAATGATGATCTCTCATACACTGTTGTCTTGCTGCAGTCATTGATATTACATGGAAACAGAAGTGCTTGTTAACCTTAAAACACGTACTTATTTGGAAGCTTAATTGCATAAATGAACGGTCCCAGAGTTAAATTCGACCTTAGGAAGTTATTCAGCATGAATGTTTGAGCTATACTGACAATGTAAAGACTTTATTTCTTCATGAAAGTGACAGAAATTTACTTATTACGTATATTTTTGTCGGGGAATTCTTATGCCAGATTATTGTTTCAAAATAATGAATAAGATAACAAAAACCTTACTCCTCTTCATTTATTACCTTGAATTTACTTTAGTGTTATTTAGAAAAAAAGATAACGAATGATTATTAGTAGGAAATAATGATGGCATATACGAAACATGTAATTCTTTTGAAGCTTAATTAATGAACCTCTTTATCTCAGAAGGACATAAGAACCAAAGAATCTTATTCAGCAAGAAAAATTTGACCTACACTTAACCTTAAATCTTTATCTTTAAGGAAATTTAACTTATTTTATAAAAAACAATGGCATCTTTTTCTGTCTGGATTGTACTGTAACATAAGAAAAGGCTTCTTCTATTTAAATCAAAGATGAGATATCATCTAAAGCTTTCTTGGGCCAAATAACAAAGAAAAATTGCAAAGAGTATAAAGAAGATAAAGAATATGTATATTTCAAAACTTAAAGAGAGACCTTAATGACTGCAAAGCGACATTTGGACGTGGGTTTTAATTCAGCATGAAAAATGCAATATAAATCGACTTAAAAGCAAATCAATTATTTGAAGAAAAAAGTCATGTATGTTTTGAGAGCTTTTCATGCAAAGGTTTTCCTTTAAAACTTGTGGTATATAACATTAGGTATTTCATACCCTCAATGATACCTTAAAATATTCTATAATGCTCTGTAATGTCAATAGATAGTAAAATTATGAAAAGGAAATAATCATGATATATATAGAACTACAAATCATTTCAAAGCAAAATCAGAGAACTTAATGTTGCACAAGATAGCATACATTTCCAGAACCCTGTCCAGCATAATGGAATATGAATAATACTGGCGTTTTATGAAAAAAAAAAATATAAAAAAACTGGCCCAAAATAGGAAGGTTCATGGTAATTTTTAGGCAAAATCATATAGCTTCAAATCAAAGATACAGCATATTCCGTAATGCTTCCCACGGCCGAAAGGTAGTGGTAGATTATAGATGCCAGATAATTACAAAAAGCATTTGAAATAATAATTTAAGTCGTTAGTTGCAAACCTTAATTGTCCCTAAAAAAAAATTAAAAAAAAAAAAAGCAAAGCAAACCTATTCATCATGAAAAATATGAACTATGCTCAGGTCTTGAAAATTCTTTGTTCTTAAAAAAAGGCCAAAAATTGCAGACAATCATATGGTATTTTTTGGCCAAAAATTATTTGTGTAAGAATAAGAAGCTAACATAATGAAAATCTTTCTTATCTTAATGATTAACATAGAATATTCTACCCCACCATAAAGCAAAACACACTCACAAAAAATAAAGAAGCAAAACAAACATATTCATCATGAAAAAAATATGAACTATGCTCAGGTCTTGAAAATTCTTTGTTCTTAAAAGGGCCAAAAATGCAGACAATCATATGGTATTTTTTGGCCAAAAATTATTTTTGTAAGAATAAGAAGCTAACATAATGAAAATCTTTCTTATCTTAATGATTAACATAGAATATTCTACCCCACCATAA
>JAYMFT010215809.1:0-11435 GCA_038088735.1 Panulirus argus
GGGCTCCTGTCGGTGGCGGGCATGCTCCAGGGCCAGCTGGATGGCCACCAGCTCGGTCTGCAGGGTGGAGCAGTGGTCGGGAGTCCTCTCGCACAGATCGGTCCCTCCGGTGATGGCAGCAGCGCCCGTCCTTCCGCTGTCAGGGTCGACCGAGCCGTCGGTGTAGTAGACAGCACTGTCTGGCCCGGTGACCATTGCCATGTCCATGAGGGTGTGCTGCCGCGTCTCCTCAGTGGTGCAGAGCGACTTGCTGGCGGGCAGCTGAGTGGCGGAGAACTCTGCCGCGGGAGGCTCCCACGGGGGCGAGGGGATGAAGGTGGGGGCAGGGAGGTCCGCCTGTGGCCAGTTCTCTAAGTGGGCAAAGCTGTGGGTGGCCAGCGTGGACTGAAGCAGCCACGGGCTGCGGCGGAGAAACTCGGCGCCCTGGGTCCCCGCCAGCCGGTCTCCTCTGCTACACACCCTCCACGTCACGCTGTAGCACCCTCAACACGCGGCAGGCCACGATCTGCTGTACTCTAGTGGTGAGGGGCACCAGGCTGGTCTCGCTCTGCATGACACATGCGCTGGACCACTTCGGTGCTCCCAGCATGGTCCTCATCGCGGTGTTCTGCAGCACCTCGATCCGCTCCTGCTGGTTTGGGGAGAGCGCTATGAGGACGGGGACGCACGTAGTACTGGCGCAGGACGGAGAAGGTGGCGCCCGCGGTGAGTCGCGTCATGGCCTGCATCACGTTCAGCCTGGCCTGCGTCCTCTCCCTCAGGTAGGCGGCGTGGGCTGTGAAGGACAGCCGCTTGTCCAACCACACCCCGAGGTACTGGTAGGAGTTGGTCCAGGCCAGCTCAACTCCCTGGACGCAGAGCTGCCAGGCTGGATCTGCTGCCTTCACCATCATCGCTCGGGATTTCTCTGCCGAGATCTTGAGCCCAAGGTCCTCGCACTTCTCGCTGATGAGGTCGAGCGCTTGCTGATGACCTTATCAAAATAAAACGCTACAATGGAAAATGACAGAAAACGTTGTATTCAACCATAAACCAAACTGATAGAAATAACATAAAATGGAATATTGATGTCCATTTTGGAATACCGTGATAATGGTGATTATATTGGTGAATAAAGGTAAATGGCTGTAATGATTGATATAAAATTGAGATGTAGCAATATAAAGTAGCACAATGTTTTATACTACGATAACAAAACACTGCAATATGAAGATAAAATAATGATAAGAATTAAATTATTTAACTTCATAATCCCCTCGAGAATTAAGGATTGATTATAATTATTGGTGTCACTTTTGTCGATTCTTGACAACGTATATTACAAAAACTCTAGGAAGCCTTTATGTGTATGTATGCGCGCTTTTTGTAAATGCATGCATTCAGCTATATGTTTAAATTATTCTTAGACTTTTTGATAATTTTTTGCTTTTTCTCAAATGCAATTTTATTATAACGCCACCAACTCACGTGTGCGCATTTTCAGATTGATCACACAGCCCTTGACGGGGCCGTTCGCAGACATCCTCCGCCAACATAAGATCTTCCGAAAGGACTATCTGGAGGTAGGCCTAGAACGGGTACTCTTGCTTTCATGCTACCCCGAATGGCACAAGAAATACGTCAGGTTCTCAATTCAGCCAGATGACGTATGGGTGGTGACGTACCCAAAATCTGGTAAGGATACACAACCATCTTGTGCAATATCATATAATTATATATATCTAGTATAAAAATACAAGTGATCTGTCGTGGAGAAGTGAGTTTAAAGTACCAAGCCTTCAAATGCTTTTTAGAGTCTGGGTTCAGCTGCAACAGACGTAATGTTTCATGTAGCATTACAGTTCATATTATAATGATCTCTGAATTTATTGGGTTCTTAATATTTCCTTACAAAATCTTATCTCACTTTCTCATTCATCATCAGAGCTACTCAGATAAGTTTGTTAATTTCTTTGCAGGCCTCTTCTCCTTACTTATCTCTAATCATGCCAGGTACGACATGGTGTCAAGAAATCGTATGGTGTATGATCAAAGATCCTGAGTCCCCAGAGGCAAAACAGGAGCTTTTGAAGAGGTTCCCGTTCTTTGAGTAAGTATTCATTTATATTAAAGAATTGTTAACGTAATCTTTACACCGGCAAGCTGCCAGTGAGCTGTCTATTTGATGAAGCAGCCGATAAGTATATAACATGCTGCTATCATAATCTTCATATGATTTAAAGCTGTTTCGGTAACCTATAGATTTAAGTGTTTGGGCTTTAGACCTATCAACTGCCAGGGTCATTAAGGCCGACAACGTCAAAGTATATCCACCAAACGAAAATTAACACCCTTTTCATGTATTATGGATAATTCTAAGACCTGTTCAATCTGTTTCTATATACAGAAACGCCAAGACGCTACACAGTTTTCTTTGATTATATCTATCTCTGTAAGTTCCATTTTACAGCTTGAAACTTTATAAGTAAAGATAAATGAATGAATGAACTTATGACCTTTATTCGAAAACGGTTGGAAAATTTAGCAAAGACCTGATACTGAGGGATGCCGTCAGTACAGTGAATTGTACAATCACGAATTTCTCACTTTCTGAATTAAGTGGATATTGCTGGACAGTTTATATGTACTTGGTGACATTTTAAGTGTTTATTTCTATCTTTGTGGAAATATTTCCGCTTACGACTTTTTTTTTTTCTCAGATTCGACAGCCTTCTTCCCCCTGACCTTAAAATGCCAGAGTCCTTTGGAGACAGTCCAATGAAGCCTGGCAACACTTGGAAAATCGTGCAGAGCCTGCATGCTCCTAGGACCATCAAATCCCACCTCCCAAAGCAACTCCTACCGAAGCAGATCTGGGAGGTGAAACCCAAGGTAGTTAATATCCTTTCTTACAAATACATTCTGTTTCGTCTGGAGCGTTGAGGGTATTGTGAGTGTAGGCATAATGTAGAGAACGCACGTTTAGTGTATGCAGTGATAGTAGAATGTGATGAGTAGGGAAGTAGAGATAGTAGACCTCGATGCTGCTGATGTAGCGAGGATGTACTATGATAATTGCCGGACGCTGCACCTGAACGAACTGGGTATTGCGCTTTTTTTATGTAGAGGTTACGGAGCAATGATAGGGAAGGTAATGTAGATGTAATGGGTGAACACGGCGGTGAGGATACAATATATGTTATGAATACGACACATGGCGACACAGGTACCTCGAACATGAAGACAGCGTAGGGAATGAAGCTGTAAATGTAATGACTACTGTATCGTACACTGGCACAAGAAGTAACGTACTGGTGTGTGTCGTGCAGATAGTGTACGTGTGTCGGGACCCGCGTGACGTCTGTGTCTCCTACTATTACCACAGCTTAAAGCTTGAAGGCTACTCTGGAAACTTTGACCAATTCGTCGATCTGTTCCTCGAAGATAAGGGTAAGAATTTTTCACTTCCTGAGTCTCTATTATGCTCTTGTAAGTTCAGCAATTATTTTCATGATCACGATCCTTATTAAGGAAAGATGCAGACGCTGAGATAAAGATGATATACATAAGCTTAATTCCATGTATTTGACAGGACTTTGTGGGTTTGTATATGTCTGGTTTGTTTACTTATTATTACAGAAAAGAAGAAGGGCTGAAATTAAAATGGTGAAGGGGATGTAAAGTCCAGGGTAAGTAAGAGATGAAATGAAGGATGAGGATGAGGGATGAAACGAAGGATTATGTTAAAATGTGTAAGGAAGTGAGTACAGGACTGATGTAGGTAAGAATGAAAATAGGTTATGGGAGGTAGCTGCATGTTAGAAATTATATGCAGCTGGTAGAGAGAGGAGTGAATGGGAAAGGATTTCACCTTTTGGAGGAGCAGAGTTCAGGATTTTAGTAGGGGACGAATCTTGGTAGTCTCCCAGGGGATCTAAGTGCAAGAGTGGTTGATATGGCAACAGAGAGTATAACGAGGTTATCGGGTCCCTGGTGTAAATGAAATTGCGGGGTAGCTTATCGAGTTAGGTGCTGAAAGAAGAATTGGCGAATGGTGGGAGAACTAGAGAACAAACGGGACGACAATGAGGAGACCGGATGGGGGAGTGGCAATGGGCAAAGAGTGAGCAATAGATGGAACGAGTATTCTGGAGGTGGGCTTTGTTTTCGGTGCATAACGCATGACAGCTAAAGACGGGATGTATTCAGATAAGGCCATTGTTCGCTTACTCCTGATACTTCTTCATGAAAGTGGAGAAAGCAGTTAGGTATATATATATATATATATATATATATATATATATATATATATATGACGCTGCTCCTGTTTTTCTTTTCTGGTAATTAATCAAGTATTTGTAACTAATGAGCAAGGAATATCAAACATTATGGAACCAGAACCGCCGGTAAAGGACGTAGGAATAACATGAAACGGTGGTTTTGATATCTTGAGAATCCTTCCGTTCCTATATCTCCACAGCCATCTACTCACCCTTCTGGTCACACGTCTTACAATTCTGGCAGCTGAGAAATGAGGACCATATTCTCTTCATTCGGTATGAGGACATGAAGGAGGTAAGCCTCTACCTTAGCCTTGTGAATTATGGTATTTTTTTAACACGATTCATTCTTGTATAGAGTTAACTCAATTCTCTCCTGAGTGTTTTTATTGCTTAGTTTCCTGGACTCTTGTTGCACAACATAATTGATAAGAGCATGAGAATATATCAGTGACCTTCAGACTCAAGTTACATGATATGATTACACAAATGAGTTTCGAAGATCAGAAAAATACATCTCGCGTTATGTTTAAAAAAAATATAAATGTTTTTATATTTATGTAAAGAACACCTTCTATTGGACGGTAGGATCTGGCCAAGGTAGTGAGGGAGATGGCAGAGTTCCTGGGGAAGGAGGTGGACGAGCAGAAGGTGGCCTGGTTGGTGCATCACTGCTCCTTCAGCGTGATGAGCAAAAATCCCGCGGCCAACAATGAAACGCTCTTGAATGCGCCTACTGAAAAAGCTAAAGGGCTTAAGTTTATGAGGAAAGGGCAGGTAAGTAACAGAAAGTCTTTTGTTACAGTTTACACTCGTAATATGACGTCAAGCTTGGTTCATCGATTTCTTGAGAGGTTTTCGGTGCAGGGCCTGTTTGCAAATAGCTGTTCCTCCCGCTCCGGTTCGGTCGGGCTTTTACCTCTTCTAGCTTATCTTAATCAGTAAATGTAGATCGAATTCACGAAAAAAAAAAAAAAAGTCCCCACGGCACAACTATTCATTGCAGTTTCTAACACTTCTTTCACCAGTTTATTATCAACAGCAGCCATCACCCAGCTCCGGTCTGACGTACTGTATGTTTTTCTTCTTCCTCAATTATTGTTTGTTTGTAAAGGTTTATTGTGCATTCAATACATCAATACATATGGACAGGAGTACATACATATAGCACATAAATGTACAGAATACACAAAGCGGGCACCAACCCGCAGGTGGGGAGTAGTGGTGTCCCATTAGGATGACGCCAAGATAACTAGTAAGACCGAAGACTTTTGACTCCACTCATAGTAGAGAGGTGGAGACAGAACCACTACTCCATACTAGGGTATATAAATCCCCTGTAGATGACATCATACACTGAATTTATTTAGAATGAAATAATTGATGACATTTTACACAACACATCCATCTAAAAGCCGACTACACAATTTACACGTGAACCGCCCCGTGCCAGTAATGACACTCTGAGCACACACACCCAAGCATTGCCAGTAATGGCGCACTCGAGAACGAGCTGTCATTGACCAGAGCCCGGGCCAAGTTAAGCTTTGCGGAATATTTACACACACTTATGAATGCCCTTGTACGAGGATATATGGGTGACGCCACAGGTTCAGTGGGAAGATGTTGGTGACAGAGGATTAGTCACAGAATCATTTAGAGTTGAATTATAGGAATTCAAAGCACACACAAAAAAAAAAGAAAATCGGCTTTACCTGTTGGAGAGTCCGCTATGATTTGATTCGTTCGGAAGAGAGGGGGAATGGTTGAATTACAGGTCATTGATATATTTTTGGGTGAGAACCAGTAAAATTGGAAAGCAGAATTCGCCAACACACTTGATTTTTATGGAAGGTGTGCTTGGCTTTACAGAGACTAGTTCTGCTGTAACTCCAAACAGAAATGAAACCAGAATGAGATTCAGGAAAAGGGAACAGCTTCTTAGCCCGATAAACCTTGTTCTTGATGTAGACATAAGAGCAGGAGCGATCAGATCATGAATGGAGGCAAAAAAATAGTAGATGGGACGTAAGAATCTACCCCAGTCAATATAACCTTCGTTATATGTCCAAAGCAGAATGAAGCATCCCTATCTGCGAAGCAGTACCACTCCCAAAGAAAGTCAGTAAAGAAGCCACACAGGGATGACGACTGAATTCCACCAAAGTGCCAAAGTGGCGTTTTTTGGGGGGCGTTAAGAACCAATGGCACCACAGCCGAGACAAATTCAAACTTCAGCGACTTTCTCTTTGGTATGTGTACAACAGCTTCAAGAGCCGGTACAGCGCTCATGTAATCATTGTGACAGTGCATTATGTCCTAGATTATGCAGTTACACCTTCACTAAGAGGGACAACACAAAGAATAGCTAATTATGAAGAGCACAGCGAAGGCCCCGTGTTGTTGCTGCGAACATTATAAAGCCATGGTTGCAGAGGAACAGGGAACAGATATGAAAGAAATGTATAATGATAAAGTAAATGACATTATAGAAAACCCTAGTAACTAATAAAATTATTAGTAATTATCATGCAAGTTAACTGACCATTTAAAGGTCAAATAAAAATTAGATAATATAGTAGATCGTGTATTATAAAATTGTATGTAGGCAGATATAAATAAGAAAATATACTGACATTTTTTTAAATTAGTAGATATTATGCAAAGCAGGTAATTATCAATCACATTTTAAAAGTCTTAATATAAAAATAATTATGCTAATAAAATTAATTTTTGATTATAAGTATATTATAAAACAAAAGCATTGAGCTAGGCTGTCAAACGACAAGGTGGGTGAAAACTGGCGAATTTAGCAACAACAATTGTGTTACAGACAACAAACTTCGTATTTGCTTTATGACGATCAAAAGCACTTCATGAAATAAGCTGAAAGTAAAATTTACCCCGTAATACGCAAACTCAGGTGAGGCGGCACATTTACAGGGAGGATGCTCGATTTTATGTATCTGACGACTTCCTACAAGGCCACCGAGCTGTTCAACGTTTCCTCACCAGCGATCATTCTGCAGTTGTTACCAACCTGCAGGTTCCCAGACTGCCAACGATATGGTTACCTAAAAGAGGAGACGGGATAAGGAAAGGTCATACTTAGCGGAGACGTATTCAGCCTACACTTCTCAAGATGACCTGGATGAACTCTCGGAATGCCTAACATAAGCTTACCATGCAGTTGCGAACCTTGCCATTCCCGAGGCCAAACCAGACAATTGATACACACCTTTTCGAATCTGCTTCGAACTCCATTGCTTATTACTAAAATGATTGTTCGGAATGAGTTTCGAATTACTCGAATTGTATTTTATTCTTCTGGAACCTGCTTCGAACTACTTCTTACTGGTGTCTGATTGTTCTGAAGCGTGTTTCGAGCTACTCCTTACGTTAGTCGATGTTTTGTGAGCTCAAATGACGTCAAGTTCTTACGAGTTCCTCACGTAAACAAATGTAACGTATTATATATATATATATATATATATATATATATATATATATATATATATATATGTGTGTGTGTGTGTGTGTGTGTGTGTGTGTGAGAGAAAACAGACACATAATCAACTAACGAATGGTAAACAACTGCGATATTGTATCCTTCACCAAACCATAGAAAACAATGCCTAAAAATATTCAGGACTTGAATATAACAGTGAAGCATTATGGTTTAAGTTGATGAAGCTAGTTTAAGCGAACACAAATATGAACACTTACTTTCCGTCCCATTAAAATGAACACTTACTTTCCGTCCCATTAAAACTAACCTGCCATAATAGTATTATCATCTTCCTACATACACAATACATATGTCCTCAATTCTAACTTCCTTTTACATCATTAATTGAATTTTTTGGAGGGTGAAGCAATTCATCACATCTTACATAACATCCACATCCATATGAAAGATCCCACTACAGTTACACACGGGCAATCCTGTACCAGTAATGACATTTCGAGCACACACAATGACGTGTGCCTGTAATGGCTCACCAGAAAACAGCTGGTATTAACAAGAACCCGTGCAAGGCTTAGTCTTGGCGAATCTTTACACACACACACACACATACACACATCCTATCTTTATACATTTTCTTACTTCCTTTCCATCGTTAATCAAAATGCTTTACTCAGCAGTTGAGACGTTCCTCGTTCTAAAGAGCAATTTCTACATCTTAAAAACTCGCGGAGTATCATTTTCTCCTCACTTCCTTTCTTTTTCTCTTTTCCTGAGGAATTTTGTGCCTTGATGAAGACTAAAACAAAAAAAGATTGTTTTACTATTTCTTAACTGTATGATACATAGTGATGTATTTTTGACGATAATAGTGATATCAATTCCAACTAAACAGAAGTACTAGATTTTTCTTTGAATACATGGGTTTAGTGTATAGAAGGTAAAAAAACGTCCAGTAATTTCCAATGTATCTTCAGCACATAAATCAAACATCTTCAACCCCAGCGTAAAGTAACTTAAATAAATGTAAGTACATTTTTACCAATCAGTTTTCCTCTAAATGAGCATGTAATTGGTATGTTGATCAATGAACAACAAATAAATCAAATACATTTGAACGCTAATCTCGAAATAGACCCTTACTAATGATAAAAGTTAAGAGCAAATCTTTTCCTAAATATCTGGATGCACATGTTTTTCTTCAGCACAGAAGAGCACCTCCGTTGAGAACGAGAGTAATGACACCGCGTATCCGAAAGCTAGGATGAAGAATATCCCTTGGACGTGGTCAAGGTTCAGCGCAGATACTCCCAACCCCTCCTGTACCTGAGCGTTCTCACTCTCCACTTTGGATGGCCCTTGCTCTCGCCTGTACTAATATAATAATTTAATATGAAAGATTAGTGCAATTATATACTAAGGGGATTTTATTAAACAAATTGTACTGAAACTTAGTATTAGTAATTAGAAAATGTTTGAAATTGTACTATTTTCTGAGAGATTTTTAGAGAGCTTAAGAACTATATAAGAGTTTTTAAATTAAGGCAATATTTGCTAGTATATTTGATAATATATTTACTTTTTCTTGCATTATATGAGAGCGTAGCTGAAGTTGGATATTGGGTTGTCGGTTTGGTGATTGTTTGGGGGTTTAGGCCTGTCAACTGCTAGAGTCATTATGACGTCAAAGTCAAGAAATATCCACCGATTGAAAAATCCTAAACATCTTAAAGTGTTAAGGATAATCATAAAACCAATCCTAATTTCCCAATGCATATGGCCAGTATATGATATAAGTACTGGGTGATTGTTTTGCGGGGACTTTATGCCTAACGATAGCCAAGTTTATTAAGGCATCCATTAAACCCAGTGTTAACTTATATTTTGTTGTTGTTGTTGTGTTTCGCTGCAAAGACGTCACTTTATTAGAGAATGAGTTAGCTGGACTAAAAACAGAAAGATTTTCCCATCTGAAAGTCTAGGAAAGGACCTGAACTGTTGAGGGTTGGAGGTGGCGGGCACTGGAGAGGCCACAGGCGAGATAGTTCACTAGGTCAGAGTGAAGTAGACAGTCTATGAGTCTTAAAATGGAGTATAAGGGAATCAGCGAGGCATCTGCTAGAGCTTCTAATCCTCCTGTAAAGACATAAAAATAAATACACTGATTTTAGTGGAAGGGGTGGTAAATGTAAAACAGCCGTGCTACCTTCTTGGAAAGGATGAGCGTCTGTTTGAACCAGTAGTTGACGAGGCCGCTGTCAGTGATCCAGCTCACGCCCCGGTCAAAGTTCTTCCTCAGTGGTGAGTGACTCTGAAGACCCATAGCCACGTTGAAGGGCAAGAAACATTCCTAGGAAGGGAAATGATAGAATAAGTAGAACGTATGGCTATGGAGAACGTATGGCAGATGAATGGTTCTTCAAGAAATTATATACAAGAAATTAAAGGCACAAGGAGGAGAAGCAGAGTCCATTAGAGAGGAATACTTATATTAAGAGATTTCTCTTGAACTTCGATATATTCCAGAGAAGGACAGAAGAGGAGTGACTGGGACCTGAATCCACTGGGAGCGTTTTGTGTATAGAGGTGGTGTGAATGGAGGCGTTGGTCACATTTAATGAATCAGCTTAGTGTAGAAAGTGGAAGTGGGAGTCTAAGATTCACTTAACCACACAGGTTAAGGGTTAGGTCACGATGGGTTACCACCTACATCTTATAAAAAGAAAGATATACAAATACATGGTCAATCATTCAGGCTGAACCCGTAAAAGTGAATCAGTTTCGTTTTCAGTGAAAAATACTTACACCGATTTATGAAGCAAGAAGTGTTAAACTAAAACCTATTAAAGCGAGATGATAAAAATTGAAGACCAGTTGTTTTGCTGAGTTTGTTATGGAATTATTTCCAACCTTTTAGTACTGTTAAACAAATATTACATAAAAATGTTCCAAGTGAACAGTAGTGTGTTGAAATGATACTGGAAAACAAATAAACCTATATATATTAATTTAATTATGGGCGTTGTTTAGCATATGAATAGTGAAGAAAATAAAGGGTTTAATGGACAGCTTAGGTTCGTTCAGAGCTTGTGATAGAGATAGTATTGACCCAGGACATGAATTACGAATGAACCTATGGACTGAATTAGAAAATCAACAGGAAATCGATCCAATTAAGTGTTAACGAATCAACGAACACATCATCAGAGAGATCCAACCAATAAATCACCAGGTAAATCATTAACAAAATGAATGGACCAGTAACTGAAGCAATTTGTAAATCACCGAGTGAATCTGCGACTTTATAAGAGTAACAAGAGATAAAATCATTTAGCGATTGAGCAAGCCAGTAACTGAATTAATGTGCGACTTCCAGTAAATCAGTAGACGAAACTGAGAGAGTTAACGACACTGTGCAATGATACTGTTGTGTCCTCTACCACCTACCTGGATGATCCTGGCCACAGGGGCCCCTCGCTCAGGAGTCAGGAGTGCAGTAGAATAAGATAAGTAACGATGACCTTGAATCATCACCCCTTCATTCCTCAGTAACCTTGGACTGATTTCCCCAAAGTTGGGCAAAGACACAAATTGTTTGGCCAGTCCCTAAGGAGGGAAGGGGTGTTTAGTGACTGATTAGGTGTTAGTCCTATACATTGTTAGAGATATTAAGGCTGTCAAGATCCAGGCAAGAACCACTGCACGAAGAA
>JAYMFT010215820.1:0-11435 GCA_038088735.1 Panulirus argus
CAGCAATCAAGTATAATATATATATATATATATATATATATATATATATATATATCGCAGTATTTCTTTTTTTTTTTAATGTTCTGTTGCCTAAAACTGATATGATACTCATCTTTGGCGTCTGAACTCACGGTTCTCACTACTGAAATAGTCTATTCTAGGATAGGCTTCTGCTGGGGTACGGAATGTTCTTTTAGTTATTCTTGAAGAGGCATTCGTTAGCGAGAAAGGATCTCTATTGTTTCATATCTGCTTGTTAGTGAAATAATAGGCTTTTTATTTGCATTACTGTGCTTATTATAACAGACCAACGGGCAATATTCACAAAGTATAATAATCTTTTATTTACATTCTACGTAACACCGACTACTTTCTAATTATTGTTTCTTTTTACCTATATTTAAAGCGATAGTTTCCAGTGTAACAGGCTTTTGTAGATAAAGAAGTGAGGAAATCCATGTCTTTCAGATAAAACATTGCATCATTTAGAATAAAAGTAAACCAGGGACAATAAAAACCTAACTCAAAGAAATCGAACCTAGTAATTTATATATTGTTTGTTAATACTGTCTTCCTTGCAAGCACTATAAAGATTAATAATAAGAGAGTTTATATCAAATTTAGAATATTAAGCTCAGTTGCATTTCGTTAAATATAATCCTTTTTCTTTTTGAAATGACGCACCGATAGAAATCATTGTTCTTTTAAAGTTCTACCATTATTTCTAGTACAAACTGGCAATCCATACAACTAATTTCTCAGAAAAATTGTCTCTGTTCTAGTCTCAAACATGCATGGAAATGTAACTAAACTGTGGTGGTTTAGCAAGTAGTATTGTATTTCAAGTACTCTTAACCTGAAGGCATCCATGGTGATAGTCCGCAACTTTTTCTTGCGTGCAGTCTGAACGGCCTTTCAGTCTTTCCCAAATCTTGCGCCGGTTAACCGCTTTTAGGAGACCCAATGCCTAATGAACTGAACACAACATGCATCTTCCTTTAAGTACTTTCGTTCCTATGAAGTTCTTAATATGCCTTCGGTCACCGGTATACCTGTTCCTCTTGCTTTACACGGACCATCGAATTTCACGCTCTAAGTCTTTAATGGAACCATCGCTTAACGTAAACTTCACCAAGTAGTCACTATTTCCTCTTCCGCCGACAGTACTCCTTCGAACGGATCACGGCAGCCCAGTTTACTATAACGCACGGTCTGAAAGGGACAATATCGCTCGCCACACGCTTTCGATGGGGCAAAACTTTTTTTTTTTTCTTTTGTTAACGATGTGGCTAAATGTTTACTCCGTTATCTTTCAACTGTCGAATGTTCCAATCAATGTCGTAAGAAATGCTCACATAGAAAAGAAACGGCAGGGTTTCTCCACCTAATGCAACATTTACCTTCGGAATATCACCAGTAAGTATCATGAAGCCTTAAACTGCATTCAACTAAGTACATGTCATGTCAAAAAACCTCCGGAAGAGAGAAACAGCTTCTAATCGGAGGACGAGAGCTAAGCTCTCGAAAAGTCAAACCTTGAAATCCTCGTTATGTACTCACGAAAAAAAATAGATAAAAAGATAAAGATTAAATGTATAATATTACGGCCGCAAATTACATTTTGTCTTATATTTGTACATTCTAAACTGTCGAAAAGGTTAACGAAGAGATGACCTCAAATGCTTCTTCGTTTTCCAGTACTTAGGTTACGTGAAGGTTGAGGAAAAAAGATAACGCATTGCTCCTTCTATTTAAGAGAGCCAGTTCAGAGCAGTAACTACCGCCCCGCTATTTTAGTAACAACCGTTTATATGTATATATATTTTACAATATTGAATGTATAACATATCTGGGGAGTACCAGATCCCAGGTCCAAAACATATATCGGTTTCAAAATGAGAAAAAGGATAGTCTTAAGATAAAAATCTTTCATTTTAGATTTATAATACAATAAAGAGCAGAGATTTCTTCTCAGAAACCATTCCAGTCTTGGAGAACAGTACTCATATAAGCCAGGAAAAAAAAAAAAGATGAAGTATGAAGAAAAGAAAAGGACATTCTAAGAGATTTTGAGGAAGCAGAAAGCTTGCCTCTTTGAAAGGGGCATGTCGTAGTGATTATCAAAATCATGAGAAGGTAATCATTTCCGAAGTTTGATAATCATGTACGGAAGTAAACAGACATCAAACAAGCTGCCCTGTAGATGCCAACAGCCACACATTATTATGTTACGCAGTGGCTTTCCAAGTACTGCCTGGTCCTGCTGACGGCGAAGGCACGTAAACACCCAACTTGTGGAAGCAGAAACCGAAGTAATATCTACACAAGATATAAATAAAAACTATCAGCACAGTGCAAGGCCCGGCCTTGATGTGGACTTTTGTCCGTGACGGGAGCCTTCAACATAAAAAAGTCGAACTTCTTTAAACTTTCTCATGTGGGGTAGAGGTAAAACTCAAACCTTCCTTACAAAGACAGCAACACCTTGTATCAATTATGAGAAAGGAGTAAGGAAATCTTTTCGGTCAACAATCTATGTTAAATTATTGTAAATATCTCACTGACGACAGTGAGCAAACCTGCTCCTTAATAATGTACCTTACCGGTTCCCTAATCATATCATCCGCCAGTAAATAAATAAAAATTAAAATATAATCCATCTTCCCATGACATGCAAAACAAACTTTGAAGATACGAAGAATAATGCGTCACAAATATTGGATTTTCAAGCACACCTGCCATTCTCAGACATCACCTCGTAACACTGGCAGGATGAGATCAACCCGGGCTATTCCTAAAATATTGATGTGTTGTGAATGTCACTGCTGGGAATGTCTGTAAAATCGCACATCATATCAGTTATGGTGGCCAGAAAACACTTGTACAGTCACCACTACATTCATGGTGTCGTCTGTGCAGTACAATTATGTATATCAGTAAACATATTGAACCTCCGCTTTCCAGCTACGCCAAGAAAGAAAATATAAAGCTTCGTAACACGCATAGAGCCTAGCTTTGCTTGAGCTACCAACTATTGGTTCAGTTGTAAACGAAGTTTCTTCAATGATAAATCTCTATGGGATGTTTTAACAATGTCACTGTATATATATCTATCAAACACAATTGTCTGTTCAATAAAATGGGCGCTAAGAAAGCATGATACAGACAACACTACAAACTTAAGAGAATATAAGGGAGATGTACATAAAGTGAAAACCTCCTTGCCAATCTTATCTTAAAAGTCATAAACCCCCAGCTCGTATATTTATGCCACCTAATCAAAACCGTTCCCCTGAGCATAATTTTCTTGTGCCCGGGTCAGGAGGATAAACTGCTATAGATCTTAATCACGTGTTTCAGAGTTGTAGGTTTTAGGCTTTAACGTTATATAAGGTAAATGATGAAAAACAGCATGGCCCACCACAGCACCCCAAACACAGAATTACAAACAAGTGAATATAATAATAATAATAATGATAATAATAATCATAATAATAATAATAATAACTAACAAGCGTAGTTTACACCTACTGTTGTTTGCAAAAGAAAGATATTTGATTTCTTCCGTCTGAAAACCGTACATCTCTAACCAATGGAAGCGAAATAAAATTTGCTTGCAAATTTTCGCACGTGGCACTTCTCAACTAACAAGACAACTTCCCTTCCAAAGACAGATATATAAATCTATGTCCTCACCATTCGACAAAATTTTTCAAATAAGGATATTTTACCATACTTCCGTTAATAACAGTGAGACGACCTGTCACTGAAAACTTGTTCCTTTTATATACTGACCTACAATACATGATATTCGTAAATCATAATCATGTCAAAGAAATTAAAAACGGCGTTCATCCCAGACACAAACACACACACACACAAATGCATGGGTACAGCATTCACTTACCTTTGCCATTCTTCGCAAACACTCACCTGATCAACTCTACAACATAAAAGGTTCCTCTGTATTGGACATTGACACATTACATAACTAAATATATTCAATATACTGTGGGGTTAGGAAAACTGAAATTATGATGATATGGTCTACCAAGACAGTTATGATAGCCCTCAAAGTTTCGCTCTCTTCACGCTCTTTCTGGTACACACCATAGAAAACGCAGAATATTTTACAGGATACTAAAGTATTCGCGATGAAATTAACCGACATAGGAAAATATGGAAACGGATGAGTTTGTGTTATGGGAACTTAAACGCTAATTACGACAGACTTAATTCAGTTTGGTTTGTGTAAATACAACTAACTATTAGCTGGCCATATTTTGTGCTGGCATGAGCACGATTAGACGTACCAAAAGCAAGCAATATACCGCACTGAATTCTTCCCAAATGGCTTATTAAATAATGAACTTGAGAATTCCTCTACTGAAGCATTACGCGGGTAATGATCGTTAAAAGCAGAAACATTAATGTTTCGAATAAAATGAAGTTTTTCAAGACACAAATTTTCCGTCAATGATTTTGTACAAAAAATGAGTGGGGGGGGGGGTCAACTATTAGAAAATTAAGGTATCAAAAATAATTCCTTTGCCTAAAATGGTACATTCACTTTCCTTTCCCTCTGCGAATCAAAAGTGCACTAAATGAACTAGAAATTGAGGAGCCTGGTTAAGATGCAAAGGACGTAAAATGGAATTTCTCCCTATATCTCTACCATTCGTTTCTTCTTGTTGAGTCTTTAAAATCACAATTCAACCCTGAAATAACACAAACATGTTGGGCATATGCTCCACTCTGTCCCGAACACCCCGCACATATTACAAAATCTGCGCTGACGGAAGCTGTATGGGTATCGTAATCATTTCTATTGCAAGAAGCTATTTCATACATACAGAGGTTTCATTCGCCCTAGCATGGAGTATTGCGCACACATCAGTGGTGTTTCTTCGTCCGCCTTTCTACTAAGCGAGAGTGGAATCACAAACCTTGTCTCATTAATTCTCCTGGCATCAACTCTCTTCAACCAGCCTTTCTGTATGCAGCGATGCTTCCGCCTTTTCTCTGTCCTACAAGTAATATTTTGAGCACTGCTCTAGTGAGCTGTCTGCATGTGCTTCTGCAGTCAAAACCTAAACCCGAGGAGCGCGGTCAGGCTGCTGCTTCCCACAGTTTTAATGTAGAAACCGGCGACACCAGGACTAATCGGTATGATAACCCTTCTCTCAATTTCTCTTCCTTCTTTCGACTACTCCTCCACCTATAATCTTCCTACGTCTAAGAACCAGGTATGCACACACCTGTGGAGCCCTGATAATTTTTTTTTTTTGACTGGAGATAGCTTTGACTGGGTCAGGTCATGTCGGCCATTTTGAAAAGGAAAAAATATCATATTCTTATCTTATCTTTCATTCCAGATCTGACTTCGATGAGGACTCATGTTCGTGCCTGTAGCCTGCCAGGGTGTAACACTAATACCTTCCTCAAGAGAGCAACCTTTCCTCTTCCTACGACACACCATTGGTGGCTGTAGATATTGCCCAAACTATGGAATGAAATGATCAAATACCAATAAACTCACGATCAAGTGGCAAAAGCGTATATCCTTCCCTTCGAGAGGGAGACACGGGAATTAGCCAGTTAGAGGACGGCAGAAGCTTACGTGTTCTATATCACATTCCTGCCCACATAATGAACATCACGGTCCCTCTCTCCACGCTGGAATTCCATCACTGACATCGATGTGATGCTCTGCAGGAAACATATCAAAAGGGATGGCGTGATTTAATATCATTCTTTATAAGTTTCTTTAAATGCATTTCCCTTGTCCTATTAAAAAAAAAAAAGCTACGTCTGCAAGTGAATCAGATATAAGTTAGGGAGCGTTAGTAAGCCGTGCAATGATCTATATCGGTTGCGGCTGACCATCTCTCACTTGCAAAGGTCGATTCAACCTACGTTTATTTACGTCCGCACGGAACCTTCAACCTTATATAATGAGTGGCTCTGCTGGATGAAATTCCGGTTGAAATCTCTTATTGAAGTCAAGTGGCAAGGAACATTCATGTCAGAAGTGAATGCAATTACCATTAAACTTAGTTGAATTTACCATTAAGGTTGTCAAATTTTTAATAAAATGACGGTGGTGTTAACCTCCCGGAGAAGGAATGTTTCTAGACAAAGGATCACTGTCCAGGCGATCGATTGCTTCCTCGGATCCCAAAAAAGTCATTATCATAACGTCGCAAATGCTTTTCGTGTAATTCTCAAAGTATCGTTCTGCAGGCGATACTGTCGTTCTTTATGACATGGTGGGCGTTACGCGCTACTTGAGGTAGGCAGCGTCGGCGCACAACCTCACAGGCAACTTAATTCGTTAGCAAGATGTTCTCTACAGTTTCGTACTAGTTTATCATGTCATACTTAATTTATCACGTCATACTTAATCATTTTATCCTGTATTCCTTTCCCTGTGGATTTACGTGTCAAGAATTCAGTTCTTTCAATGATTCTGAATCCATCCTGTAAATCTTGACTGTGAAGCACGATTCGTTCACATGCAAGTTCTGTTCTTCATATACAGACATTAAACAGAAGTTGCCCTTTGCCCTCGTTCTATATTTCTTACAGAACCCATCTTCCTATCTACTCTGTCAGTATTAATTTATGCAGTTAAAGAAAAATACATTCATTCTCTCAAAGACCGGAGCCCTCAACTTATCTTTACACTTTGCTGTAAACTGATCTTTCAGGTTATCAAATATTCTAACAGTATTTGACACTGTCCCAACTGGCCTTGAATGAAGCTCTGAAATTGCCGTGGAGGCCCAACATTCTCGCTAGGCAGACCTTGAGCTTCCCCCATTTCTCGTTCCCAAAATTTTGCAAAGAGGTTCATTCACTTTCATTTCTAACACCTCTTCTGATTGCTTTCCATCTTTTGGCCATGACATGTTCGTTAATAATTAATCTAACATAGAAAAGTGTGGTGCGGCTCCTGTATGTGTACTACATACTTGGATATTCCCAAACATTATCAAATCAAATTTAACCAACATAGCAAAACAACTACAGCAGAAAGATACGATATAGTTTACCCTCCTCTTATCAAACATAATTATAAAATCAATTTTCTTTTAATTCGCAACCCTAGCTGAAAAAAAAGTCGCCAACAGTTTGCATGTTTGGTCTCCATCGCTTTATGTAAATTTACGACACCTCCCACCATCTCTAAATTCATAAAATCTGGAGTAAAAATAAATTGCAGTGGTTATTTCGCTAACTAGTTTCTCGTTTATTTCCATTCTATTACCGGATTTAACGACTTTTCCTACAGTAGAAAAGTTTTTACGAATACTGAGTCTTATATAAATAAGACTTCTGAGAAAAATCTATTTCTATTGTACTAAGTCCTCTGGGGTCGCGGGAGAGCTCATATCAGTCGCCGTCTGTAGGTGTTGGTAAGTGTTACGCTAAAACCGTTTCACCGATCAACCTTACCTAACCTTAACCTAGCCTCTCTAAACTAGACGTATCCTAGACGTAAGAGGACCATGATAAAACTGAGATTAGTCAACAAAGCAATGTTTGACCTTAGTGCCTTGACGGCAAAATAAGTACAACGAAAATTAATTTTCCTGAATAACTACAGTTTTACGAACAACCAACTACATAAGACATATTCACGATTTTCAGATTGAAATTTTACACAGGTGGGCTACAAGTGGAAAATCCCTACGCACTGGATAGACGTGTTTGTAACCTGTATGTCTCGGTGGGTCGCGTTATCAAATATCAAACAGGTTAGCTCTCAAGAAGTACATGAATACCGCACACGTTACACAATGGTCGCTAGAAATATAAATAGAATACGAAGCTGTCACCAACAGAGAAGTATAATTTCTGCATCTACCTGGGAGGAAAATAAGGCAGGAACACTTACCCGACCTTCTGAAGGGCCTGAAGAAGGAAGAGCTCCGCACCACGGCAAACAATGTCGACGCGCAGCGGAACACACAGTTCATGCTCCCTTGAGACGATCTCCTCATCCAAGACCCATGCCTGGGGCGCCCTTTATACATAACCGCTGCAGTCATCCAACTTCACCACCAGGGGAGGTGTCCATCACCAGCTTGCTCCACACCTGCACCACCACAAACGTTAATCAACATGAGTACTCTTAATCACCTTCACTGTCACTGCACATCACTTAAGTTGTTAATCTCACTTTCCACTTCCGGAAATTACAGGTCATATGATATACATCATTACCTCACGCCTGCAAATACTACCAAGGTTAGAGTAGCGAAGTAACATAGCCGCTATGGCAGGTTATATGCACACGTCAACACTCATCACACTAAGTTCATTCCAAAACGTACGTTTGGTCTTCTGTCTGGGACGTGTGAAAATGTATTACCGCTCCACCAGTCACTGCATCATAAACATAACACATTTTGTACGAACAATGGACTGAAGGAGCCACGAGTTGCTTATCCCCTCTATACAACAAACAAAGGCACCATCGAACACTAGGCACTACATCATTCAAATCTGACATTTCAAAAGGTACCTCCTTACCCGCCCCCGTCCCCTCCAACCTCCCAGCTCCTGCTATTCTCCAGCTACCTGACCATCCGTCTCCCCCTCTCACCATGTACACACGTGGTTACTATTTGTCATTACCATTTGCGTCTTACAGGGAACGAGATCTACACACTTGTTGACCCATCTTCTCAACCTAGTATGTGTACTCCATGTCTACTCCTATGTATGTATGCACGTAACCCCAACCCCTTGTGTGTGTGTGTGTGTGTCAGTATATAAGTGAGTGTGTCCGTGATCATGTGAAAATTCTACATCACGTTTGGGAGAAAGAGCATGCGACATTATTCGCGAGAGGAGGTCTAGCATCATGGTGGGATGGAGGGAATGTAGGTGGTCCTGTCGGGGAAGGGGAGTAACTGGTGAAGTGGAAGGGTTCTGACCGTATCGTGGGGAGGATTTGGCGTTATCTGATCAAGCAGGGCACGGAGAGGGCCTTGTATTACCTGGCTGGGAAGAGCAGAGGAGGGCATTAACCATCTGGATGGGGAGAGGGTATGAAGTCATCCGAATGGGTAAGTCTACTCACATATGACTGGAACGAGTAGCATTGTCATTGCATATAATGGTGAGCGCTGTTGGTTTAAGAGAGATAGATAAATCAAATGCCCTGTGGAAGGCTGAGTGACACTCATGAGGGTGATGGGCACGGCTTTTATGGTACACCATCTGGCTCATGGTCCCACGATGCTCCCCAACACGGAAGTTTGCCACTGACACAAGTAACCTTATCGACTGAATCCGTCCAGGTATTGATACTGGTACACGAGTTCTTACCTTTCTCTATTTCAGAATACTGTGCCTCAGAATCTTTGCTAGAATTAAATGTCGTTACGTAGTCATCAAACACCAATAAATCAGAGAGGTTAGTAACGCGCGTGTGAAATAATACGATCTTGAAGATGAATTCAACCTAAATGGTTTGTAGGATACAAACGAATATCACTCAACATGTATTGCTGATACATCTTAATGCAGCCAAAAAGAACCGACCAATTCTTATCTAATCGGTATCATAACCACTACCAGCGCCAAACACACCGTGTACACACACAAATCGCAGACCAAGATTTTAGTAATGAACCACGTGTTTTCTTGTTAGGCTATGAATACATACTGTTTATCTTCTGTTACTCGCTTCAAAATTTTCTGTAACACTAACTGCCTTGTTCAAGGATATTGATAATCTATCATCAATTATGATACTCCTCTCCAATCAGTTCTCACTAGCCACTTACGCTGGTATTTCAGTTCTCACTAGCCACTTACGCTGGTATTTAACTGCATGCACTACACCCTACCGCCGCCGCCACATGACTGAGGCGCCTGGTTAGGTTGACATTCGTCACGGGCACAGAGACGCCCTCTACTTCTTCCACAAATGTGATATTTATACTGATTTTTGTCAGTCGAACATATATTGACAATCATGCAATTCAATGTAAATAATATAAAGAAAAACATTATCAAAAATAAATGCTATGCAATATTACAGAAAATCATGAATGTTTAAAATGGATACAGAGTATTAAATGTCGATATCTGATCGAGAAGAGCGGGTGCTGTGAGGATCGGCAAGCCTAAAGACTATCATTAAAGCCTGTATTACGTAACATTTGGTACATTACATCCATTGCCATTAATCAAAACATGGATTTACGTATGCGATACCTGAATCTGTGAGTGTATAGGCTTTACTGGTGAGTAAAAACCTCAAAATATGATTAAAAGACTCAAACGTTATCACATACTGATTTCCCGTAGCTTACATAGGAACCCATACACAAGCGTCCTCATTTCTGGACATCACTGGCTCCTATAATGGCCCAGGATTACAATGTCCTTTGAAGCAATTTCTCGAAACACTTCATTTTTCCTGGAAATGTCTCAATGCAGTTCACATATATTCTAGCCCTGCGCTAACAATCCAAGTGCATTGTAAGGCGAAGATGGAAGTGGTAGCCAGTGGTGGGGCTTCCGCGCGGACGGGTGACATGGAAGCCCCATTGCCCCTCCCCACGTGGGGAGCTTATTAAGCCAGTGAGACCGTACTGGTCGGCCGCCCAGACCACAACACCTACACGTGGTGACATTGTAAAAAAAATACCTTAAACCTGATGTGAGTATTGGCGTCTTATTTCGACACCCGCACTTATATTTTGGTAACTGTTCTTAATTCTACTTACTTCCAGGACTAGCATTGCGATCGTTTTGAAATGCTCATGACTGCCGTCCAGATAAGCAGTCTATATGATCTAATTCAGGGGGAAAGATTTTCTGTAAATCATTCGATGTTTTACCAAAGATTTAGCTACTAGCTGAAGAGCAATCGTGTACTGGACAACTTCATTCGCCGTCCCTGATCGAGAGGATGTTCAGTGCCATACGTGATTTTTTTTTTTATACTGAAGGCTCCAGTCACGGACAGAAGTCCACATCAAAGCCGGGCCCTAATTGAAATATAGAGAGAATTAAAAAAAGGGGAAAAACAGACAGGGAAAGTATTAACAAATTTTTGAGAAAGTGAAAAACATGTCTCTTGAAATGAGCCAGGACATAGTTATTGGGAAAGGCATGAGAAGGTAGAGAGTTCCAAAGCTTCGACGTGTAGGGAAAGAAGCAGTTTTCAAAACTGCACACCCTTGAGTTGCCGATGTCTAACTAGTGCTGGGGGCACACAAGCAGCCAACTCTCGGGAGCAAAAGCCAAAGTAATACCTATAGAAAAGGGAATCAACATTGCGGCGTAGGGCACGGGGGTCAAGCTTGGAAGTTAGCCTGGGACAGTTTACAAGTAGGATCGCTTTCGACTCAACTCTGTCAAGTAAGGAAACAGAGCTAGAACCACCCCAAATGTGGGAGCAGTACTCCATA
>JAYMFT010215831.1:0-25291 GCA_038088735.1 Panulirus argus
ATATATATCCTGAGCCAGGTACTCATTTCATCGATCACCTGGGTTGGATGAACAGCTGGGTTGACTGTGGACCGACTGACGTAATTTACCTCTCAACGTCAGTTTATTTCATGTAATTAGAACTGACAAGTTATACATACATAGAAGGTACATACATACATTAAAAACATTACAATAGCTACAAAGGGTCTTTTTTCTCCACTTGGCATCTGTTTCCACTTTTTCGACAAACGTTTCCTCTTTCTCTGCTGTAAACAAGGTCGCTTAACCTTCACTTGACCTCTTAGGAACATCCTTCTTCGATGGAACAGTTGGCCAAAGTTCAGTCGAGATCCTGGCTCGATAAACTATTTTTTTAATCATATTTTCGTATCGGGGGGTGGGGCCCTGTCTGGCAGGGGAATTCGGGGCAATTACCCTTTTTGCCCTAATAAATTCAGCACTGCAGACAAGGGTTAAGATTCAAAGTTTCATTTATTTTCTCTTAACCAGCAGAAAACTAGAATCCATGTACATTTAGGTAGGATGTAATTTTCATTATCAGGAACCGGGAATGTACTGCTCAAATCGGGACGGATGGGGTGTATGAAGTGTAGATAGCCGTCTTGTCAATTAATAATTGTGATGTATTAAAGAATTTTTCATCTTGCTACAGAATATTTAAAATCAGGGAGCGTGATATTAAAAGTCCAGGTAAACAGGAAGGTGGAGTATCTGGTATTACTTCTCAATAAGACAAGTTTATGATGGATTCAGGAAGCACATCAAGTGGATATTTCATCTATCCTATTTATAAAACTAAGTTGATATCAATTTCAGCAATACTTTTTAAAACTAGTAAAAATTTAAACAAAAATACATAAGCAATATGATACCATTGTTTTATTTAGTTTAAAGCTTAGAAAATTGAGAGCTATTACTTACTATTCTTTAGATGCCCTTTTAGATCAACATAATGGGTCGAAAAGTTTACTGTTGAATCGGTGTTTGCTGTGTAGCCCAGGTAAGCATTATTTTAAGCTCTAATTAGCGTACATATTTCAAAAGTCAGTCTTTAAGGGTCCCTGAATTTATATGCTATCCATCTTGAGTGTGCACAGGAAATGTAAAAAAGGTTACTGATCTTTGGTAATGTCTTCATCTCGTGGATCAGAACCCATGATTAGTGTTCATATAAGAGCTTTTAAAGCTTGGGTTAAGCTCTGTGACCCGTGAGCTTTGACGTTAATGACCCTTGCAGTAGGCTGGCCTAAGCCCCAAATAACTAACCAACAAGATTGGCATTACGGTCTCACTTCTCTTCGGTAAGTATAGATAATGTAGTGTTATTTTTTACTAGTGTTTCAGTGTCTCAGTCTGGCTTTAGGTAGAAATATTTGCACTTCCTATGGGTCCTTTTTATATAAGATTTTGGCTCGATAACGGACCAGCGCCTAGTTTGCTAGCCATGTCAGAAGTACTGCGTCTGGTGATAGATACTAGAGATACTGCATAGACACGGACTAGCACCCAGTTGCCTAGCTTTAGATGCCAAATATACAGCAAAAGAACAGAGACTAGAATCTAGATGTAGATTAGAGTGACCTGGTTTTTTAGAGTTAAAAGTGGGACATCTTCAATAAGGGAAAATATAGAAGACGAGATGCATTACTTGGCTCTGAAATGGTAGAAAGAAAAAGATATACAAATAAACTTCACACACCCAATGAACTACTTATGCTATTACATATAGCTTCCCAAAACTCAGGGTTTGGCTGTAGGAGGCGATAACTGTATATTAGATAACATAATAACGTATGAAAAACTATTGGAACTCCTTTAAGACAGAGATGATCCTTTACTTTTTAGGTATTGTAGTGATTACTGGATAAAAGGATTTTTATTGAATGAATTTTAAATATTGATTTCATGATATATCCTCTAAAAAATATTGTTACGTATTTGGTCTATAAGAAAATCGAAAGGCATTACATGAGCGTTGTGCTTGGGTCGGCTACATGTCACTCTTGTGGTCCATAATCAAAAGTATCATTTATAATTCTAAACCATATTGAACCTCTTTTATTTACTTAAATGTTTGCGTTACAACAATAACAAAAAATACCATGCAGTCGTAAAGCTTACCGGTAGTAATTTAGATCAAAGACATTTATGCACATGTTTCCCGAAAGAGGGACATTTTTCGCTTTAGTTCCTGGAAGACGGCGGGACAAGCACTTCAAAAGCGGAAACATTCCGTTGAAATCGGTCACTTTATAGTAGATACCAGATGTGCTGCAAAGACAGCGCTGACTAGGCTACAGATATTAGAGGTGCTGCTAGGCGGACTAGGCTGCATATACGAAAGGTGTTGCTAGGCTGACTAGGCTACAGATACAAGAGGTGCAGCTAGGCTTTAGATACGAGAGATACAAATTGTTTTTCAGGTATGAGAGACGCAACAAAGATGTAATTGCCTAGCTCGTATATTGTATTGTAGATAACAGTGATACTGCTTAGATACTGGACAAATGCTTCGTCGCTTTGAGACATTCTTCCTCATGGGAAACACCACCCAGCTGCCATTTCTCATAACCTCTAACTCCTCCTGGAGACCTGAATTTTGAATTAGTGTTTATTAAGGCATTGGAGGGTAGGAGCTGGGCGGGCAGTCCCTCCTCCCTCTAGCCTGGGCTAGGATTGAACATGAGGGAGAGGAAACCCCCGCCTTATTTTGGGTCCGTAGGGTTCGATTGGGCGCATGTATAGGCGTGCATCCTTTGCCTTACCCTTCGTATACCATACGATGGTTTCCGAGGTTCCTCAACCCCAACGCGTCCTCTGACCAAGTCGCCCTATTGTTCTTTTTTTAGTTAGTGCCCGCGGTCCGTAGACTTACATATCCATCATGTTGTAACTAGTTTAGCACACTGTCGGTATTGTTTAAATTCTTTACTGTAGTCCCTATTGTTTCTAATGGTTGTAAGTGATACATTTAACAATTTGGGACCCCAAAGTCTACAGCCTCTCGTTTTTGTCATATGTTGAACTTTCTGATTCCCGTGAATGCCCGTGAAAGTATTCTAGTTTCCCACACATGTATATGTAGTCTCTCATACGTTGTAAATGTACTTGTTCGAATAGAAAACTGTTTTTTTCAAAGTAGATCGGGAAACGTGCCTTACAGAATTTTGTGCAAATTGTTATAATTCTTCCGTTTTGCTGTCGAAAGTACAGCCTCATTGCTTTCAGTCTTTCCCTGTAGTTTGTTTTCAAGTGTTAATGTGTGACTTTGAAAGATCCTTGGTTAGAATCTAACTCATTATGCTTATTTAGAAAGATGTTATAAGTACACCATATTCCGTTCTGTTGTATCCCTCGTCGAAGGTGGGGGATGTGGTGTGTTTGAGTGTGTAATTACGAGGGACGCGAATGACCAAACATTAACGAAACAAAGTGAGGCATAAGGATGTAGAGTGTTCATTGTTAATGTGGTGTTAAATATTTAAGTTATATAATGTAATGACTTCCAGGTGCATGAGACTTTAAGATGTGTGAAACTGTACATGTCATATACAAACTCTCAGTTCCTATAAGCTGTTCGTGTCAAGCGTGTGAATTTACATATCAAGGAGTGTCCACACTATCAGGCAGTGCCCGGCGGGCACGGGTGTTAAGTCCGTCATCGGACACTTTGTGGCAACTTTTGTGGGCAAACCAGCGTATTGCCCTTGCCCGTAGTTGAGCCAAATAATCAGACACTGCTCGTTGGTTTGATGCTGGGTCTGGAGCAACAGCGCTGCCAGCCACAAAAAGTTACCACTCTTTACACCATATAGTTTTCTGTACTTTTTTTCTTTTTCACGCATGCAGCAGGCTATATGGTACATAGCGCTATTTTCCTTCCTTTCAACTCTGCTGTGCATGGTGATACCGCACTCGTGGCCTGCCAACCACCTATTGGCTACCGTTCGACTTGACTGCCCAACCACTTCAACAATGTGAACAACAAAACAGGCATGCCTGACAGACTTTGCACGGTGAGGGCACAGCCCACCAGGGACTGCCTGATAGTGTGGACGTGGCTTAAGTTGTATCTAAGTGAAAGTGACAAGCTCATTACTTTATTATGTGTGTTAGGCTGTGCAAGTTGTCTAAGCTTTGTGTCAGCTCATCAGTGTCACTCACCTCTGTAAGCTTGTCAAGTTGTAAGTGCCATGATGACTTAATTCACTGAGCCAAGTTGAAAGTATTTGATAAGTACCTTATTATATACTTTTGCGTTAATTTGTAAGCCAAGTGCCTCAGAGTTACATAAAACTATCATTTTTTTATGTCTCAAGTTGGTTATGACTTGTCAAGCAGCTGAAGCTAAGTGTCTCAGTTTGTAAGTGATTTGCTAGTGAAACAGACACTTTTAGTAAAGTGTCTCTTACTGTAAGTGCCATGTGCTTCAGTCTTTATAAGCTGATTTTTTGTGTTTACCCTCGGTTTCACTTGTCTGTTTTTGGAAGATTGGGTCAATTGTCAGGTGCCTCAATTTACGTGAAGAGTGTCAAGTTTGTGAATGTGACGCGTCTCAGAGTGTCATGTGTTTAGGTAGGGATTGACTGTGCAGTTGAATATTGTAGCTTCGCCTTCACTCGAACCTTCATAGAATTCATTAGACTCATTAAGGGTCATCTGGCGAAATAAAAAGAAATGGATAGTTTATGGATTGTATTATAAGATGTATACAAACATGAAAGGACATTAACAAATGCATATTACAATACAGACTTGAAATAGACAAAAAATCTAAATGCATCCAGAAGCTATGTGAACCTTGATTTAGTGAAGTGTACGTCGGGAGGGAAGCTTTCGGTATGGACACTGCCATCCAATAGATGTTAAGGTATGGAAGCATACGCCGCAGCAGCGCGTCTCCAGCTGGAGTCAATCGTTATGACTCAGTGCATTTGGGTCTTTCAGAGCGAGTCTTCCAGGTTCGCACCTTCCCGTTTTACAACTGGTCGACCCGTTGTGGCCTGAGGCTCGGAGGCCTGCCAGTCGGTCCCACGTCCACCCAGCATTATCTTGCAGGAGTGACACCAGGTGCCCTTGATTGATTCTGGACTGTAGCCACGAAGATGAGTTTTATGTGTGTTTACCGGAATGTTCTAAAGCTCGACGGTCGGTGTAGGGGACGTCGCCATGATCATGTCACGCTGAAGAAGTTCGGGTGTCTTCGAAAATCAGTGTAAATTGTCCAAGTCTCACACTAGCAAGGGAAGCCAGGCAGACGCAGTGTCCCGAAGGCACGGTTCTTGATTTTGGGGCTTTCATTAACGCCAAATGTTCCGGGTCGATCCATTCCAGCGAGGTAAACCAGACGAGTCTTGTCTCTCGAAGCATGTCAGCAATTTCGATGGCCCGTTCCAGCGGTCCTCTGTGTGTGTGTATGTGTGTGTGTGTGTGTGTGTGTCCACTGCCGAAGAGAGGAGGGGGGAGGTGCCCAGGTTTCCTTTTGCAGACGAAAGGAAGTGACACCTTTTTAATTCCATCAGTTGCTGTCTGCAGTGTTCTTCTTCTTAGACCCACGGCTGGGGATTGGTGGGTTAGGCAGCCAGGATCCCCACACACACGTCCACAGCCAACAACAAAAGGACAGTTTGGGATGCTCCACATGACTGGTTGAACAAACCTGATGTAGGCGTTCGAAATGCTGGAACGGAACTCCGCGCAATGACGAAGCCATATTTTCATAACGGAACTGGGTATTTTCATTTTTGTTAAGTGCTCTTACTGAAAAGATTCCCCTGCTGGAAGACACTTGTGGATTTACCGAACTGTCGTCTGAAACGACCACGACCCTTTTACAGTCGTGTCCTGAAGGGATGGTCTGATAGCACCTAATTCAAGCCCCGAAGATGGCAAGATTTGATTCGTGGCGACCATAAAATTTTTGTGGTTCGTTCCACCTACCTCCCTCCCGCTACCATATATATACTATCAACAGTAATATATATATATATATATATATATATTATATATTATATATATTTTCTGCTCATAGTGTGGCAAGTATGTGTATGTGTGTTTGTGTATGTGTGTAAGGTGTAATTACATAGTAAGAATAACTTAGAGAGGACATGACACTAAGAGATCTTAATTATGTGTGACAATGAGTTAAAACCGAATGTAAACACAGACACGCAGTTATGACGAAGGATTCGAGAGAACTGTTCAGGGAAAGCGGAGCAGATCGCGGCAGCTAAATGTTTTATTAGTGTGTGGCGAACGAAATTTAGTGCAGGGAAATGGATGTGGCTAGTGTCTCGTTCGATTCCGAGTGTAAGAATCTTCCGCGCGCAGTAGCTGTAGTGAACTAGTCCGGTGTGGGAAGCCATAGGGAACATGACATGTGAACATGATGCAGGAGGGTAGATACTGATATTGTGTTCTTGTTCTAGTGTTCCTCCTTGTATTTGTCTTCCTCCCTTTCGTGTGTTGCGAAACTTTGATATGCAAACCTTGCAACTCAGGTCCAGTTGGATGTGTGTCTGTATAAGACTGACGTAATATCGTTCTTCTCGAATCACAGATACTGTCATATCCTCTCCTGGTGTCTCAGGTAACAATAAGCATTATCTATAGATACAGTAGCGATGTTCAACTCCGTAGAAACTACAAGTAATCAAGAGTTAATATTTCTAGGTTAATTGTCTCTTAGTTCCTACCGTCCTAAGGAGGCATTTGGTAGATGTGTTGACTTTATCTACCGTGCTCTGAGCACTTCGCAACCCACCGCCAAGGGGGGGACTGCCACCATCGCAGCCCACCGCCCAGGGGGGGTGGGGACTGCCACCATCGCAACCCACCTCCAAGGGGGGGACTGCCACCATCACAGCCCACCGCCAAGGGGACTGCCACCATCGCAGCCCGCCACAAGGATATGGCCACAGCCGAACCTCACACTTGTTGCTTCCTGAAGGCGTGAGCGACTACTATAGCTGCGTGACCCTGTAGCCTTTGTCCTCGGGTTCCTCCGGTTCCGCTGCGTGTGCGGGGTCGTTGTCTTGGTGGTGGTGGTGGTGGTGGTCCCCGCCGCCGCCGCCGCCGCCGTCGTCGTTATTCTCGTGGTTGTGGTCGTCTGCGTCGCTCCACTGGGAGGGCGAGTCCATCCTCTCCGGCAGGTCCCCCCACGACACACGCAGACTCCGTCGAGACTCGCGGCTGCGGTCGCGGCCGGTCTTGAGCACCCCGGCCCTCGGGCGAACCTCCGAGCCGTCGGCGTGGTTCACCTCCAGGACGTCCTCGCCGAGGGAGGACGTGTCGTTGGCGAAAACCTCCGTCTCGTCCGGCGGCGGCGACGACGTGGCCTTTCCGGCCTCCTCCCGGAGGTCCCCCGAGCCCCGCGGGTCCTTGGGCTCTTCAGCCGCCGTCGCCCCGGTCCGTGCCGCCTCGGGTTGACGGGCCGCGCGGCCGCTGTGGTTGGCCTCGTCCGTGAGAGGCGCCAGCTTCTCCCTCGGGGACTCCTCCTCCATGGAGGGAGCCAGGAGTCTCAGGAGGGACTGCGAGAAGGTCTCCGAAGACGACGAGTCTCTGTAGAAAGGGATCTTCTTCCTGGGTTTTGGCCTGGTGTCCGGCGGCGACGCCTTGCTCTTGTGCGTCTGGCCTTCGGCGCTCGGACGCTGGTCGACGGCGGGACTCAAGGACTCCCTCTGCTTGGGAACCATGGATATTATGGTGGGGATGGTGTCGCCTCTGCTGGGAGACTCCGACAGCTTCTTGCCGGCCACCGGGTCGCCCATGGCCGTGCTGTAGGGAATGACGTTCGACGCCTCGGTTTCTATCTTCATTTTCTTCTTGTCGAAGAAGAAGCTGTACGCAGCGCCTTTGCTGGTGGCCTTCTCTGGCTGTGTTCGCGAGACTGGGTCGTCCTGCTCGGCCTCTGGTGCCCGCGCCTCCTCCCTCCTCGTCTTGGCCCCGTCTTGTCTCTTTCTCCTCTTTAGACTTCCCCAGGAGAAACGTCGCGATTCCTTGTTAGCCTCGGTCGGCGGCTCGGGACTGGCACATTTAGGCTCTCTGTCGTCAGCGTGGCGGCACTGCTTGGCCTCATCGATGTGTTTCATGTGTAGATGCGAGGTTTGTTTGACCTGAGCGCAGCCCGTGAGGACCCCCGCCTGCCGGCCATCACCGTGGTAGGTGGTGGCAGGAGTGTGGTAGTGCTCCCAGTCACCTCCAGAGCAGCTTATGTCTCTGACAGGACTGGTGTGGTACAAGGGCCTCTCCTCCTCCTCCTCCTCCTCCTCTTCCTCTTCCTCCACTTCTCTCTGCAGATCGGACGGCGAGTGCACGCTGGGCAGTCTTTTTCTCCTGACGGAACTTCTCTGTTGTTTGAGGTGCGTCTGGTGACGCCTCGCCCCGTAGATGTCGTCGTTGTCGGACGCCTCGCCCTCGTCGCTGTGCAGGGTGAACCTCCGGCCGTGTCTCTCGCCAGAGTGCTCGCCGGACGACAGGAAGGAGATGGCCTCCACCGCCTCCTCCACGGACTCCGGGTTGGCCCTGAACTCGTCCGTGGACACCTCGAAGCTGGAGGTGTACTCCACGACTCTCGTGTCGTGGTCTACGGTGCAGCCCGGGGACTGCTCTGAGGCCGACGCTAAATCTTCATTGGCAATGCTCGACTTGACGTAGTTCCTGAAGGAGATCCTGTCCAACCTGCCCGTCCTGCTGGGGATCAGGGCCGGTGTCCTGTGTAAGGACACGTCCGGTTCAATCACTCTCTTCTTGACGGACGTCCTCTGTAGTGAGCTGGTGGGCGATGACTCCACACTGCCGCGTCGACACTCCCTCTTCAAGGCGCTTCTTTGAGAGGAATGGTCGGGTGGCGTTAAGCTGTACCCCTCCGACCCCCTGGGTGGGATTATATTCTGGGCTTCGCTGGAGGGCAAGGGTTGCGATCCCGCGTCTGCGTCGTGACGTTCCCCACGAGGCGGTGCCGTGGCCGGCGCCTCGGCGCCGGGGAGGGCGGAGGACGGAAAGTATTCGTCAGTTATCTGTTGCGTGTCGACTTGCACCGTGTATGATATGACAGTCATCTCGTCCAGCTGGGGATCGCTGCCCAGGCTCTGTCCCCCGCTGTCAGCACCGTCTGGGATTGCCTTCCCGCCTTTTCGAACGTCTCTTCGCCTGAGGTGCGACGCGCTCCTGATTTCCTCGTACGTTTTCCTCTCTCGCGACACCTGGGCGTCGTCTATGTGCCGGATCTTCTGCAGGAACTCGTGGCGCTGGTCGTCGCACATCGACTCCCTGGTCTCCTTGCTCCTCCGCTTCGATTTGACGGATATCCTGTTCCCCATCTCGACCACAGCCTCCATCTCGTCGTCGTCCTCCTCGCCGGCGGATCCTTCTGGATCTGGCGGCGTTTGCCTCTTGGTCCCGCCGTCGGGAGGAGACGTCGCCGCCTCCTCCTCCCCCTCATCGCTGGAGATCTCGAACATCGTCTCCTCGAACTCGTCGCCGCCGGCAGGAGGCTTGTCCTCGGGGGTCTCGGGGTCCTCCGTCGGCGTCGCCGTGTACAGCCGCAGGAAGTCCTGCTGGATCAGCGTGCCGATGGAGTTGGGTCGTGACGACCTGGGCGACGTCGGGAGGGACTGCGCCTTTATCCGCTGCGAGAACTGCTCGACCATCTTGTTGACCGGGGTGGTCGAGAGCTCCTCCACCGGCGTGGAGCGCATGCTCGAGGACTTCCGGGGCCTCGCCAGCAGCTCCTGCGTGATGTAGGTCTCCAGGTCGATGCTTGTCCTCGTGCGTTCCTCACCGCCGGCGCCGCTCGTCTCCTCCTCAGGAGGATTCACAGATATTTCGGGTATGCACTGACGCGCGCAGTGACCCGTAGGCTCAGGCGCGGGTTCCGGTTCACAGGTCACGGGTTCACCTGTGGGCTCAGGTACAGGTGCAGGTTTAAGTTCAGGGGAAGGTTTGACTTTAGACTCAGGTGCAAGTTCAGGTTCAGGCTCGTGTTTAAGTTCAGGTGCGGGTTTAAGTCTAGGCTCAGGTGCAGGTTTAGCTTTAGACTCAGGTGCGGGTTTAACTTTAGGTTCAGGTGCGGGTTTAGGCTCAGGTTTAAGTTCAGGTGCAGGCTCAGGCTTAGGCTCAGGTTTAAGTTCAGGTGCAGGTTTACGTTTAGGCTCAGCTGCAGGTTTAGGCTCGGGTTTAAGTTCAGGTGCAGGTTTACGTTTAGGATCAGGTTCAGGTTTAAGCTCAGGTTTAAGTTCAGGTGCAGGTTTACGTTTAGGCTCAAGTGCAGGTTTAGGCTCAGGTTTAAGTTTAGGCTCAGATGCAGGTTTACGTTTAGGCTCAGGTTGAGGTTTAAGCTCAGGTTGAGGTTTAGGCTCAGGTTTAACTTTTGGCTCTGACATCGGTTCAGGTTTAGGCTCTGTTTTAAGCTCGGGCACAGGCTTAAGTGTAGGTTCAGGTGCAGGTTCCACTGAGGGTTGAGGTTTCAGTTCAGGCGGAGGCTCGGAACTTTTCGCTGCTCTTCGGGCATCGATAACTCGAACTTCCTTTGTGCTTACGATGGTCATAAGTTCCGAGGTTTTCGTCACGTCACGTGGGCTGGAGCGAACTTCCTCGGGCGTCTGACTCCACAGTGATCTCTTGGGACTCGTCGTGTACTCAAACACTTCCTGTTGCGCCTGGATGCACTGGGCAAAGTGCTCCACCATCTTCCCCACAGACGTGGCGCCTTTCCCGATTTGTGGAACGGGGGACCGTTTAGCTGGTTCCGTCTCCATGTATTCCATGGTGGCGATTTTCTTCAAGTTCCCCTTGCGTGTGTTGATGGAGTCCGCGGGGCTCTGCACTCTCAGCTCTCTCTTTTCCATGTGGTGTACACTCTTCTGTCCTTCTGTCACCATCGTGTTCTCCGCACGTTCGGGTCTCCAGTCTTCCATCCTCTCCTCCGTTACGTACGCCTCGTCTCGCACGCCCTCCGTTCCGTGATGAGCGTCCCTCTCGTCATCTCGGTCGTGGCTGAAGTCCTTCCCTCCGTCGTCAGAGCAACCGGTCGGGTCTTTAATGGGGCAGAACTGCTCCTCCTGAGAGAGCAGCTCCAGCACTTCCATGTCCGTGTCCGTCAGTGAGGAGGACACAGACGCGCATGTGAGGGACATGAGGTTTTCCGGGGACAGGATTTTCTGACCGGTGAAGTCGGCCTCTTCGATGGCTGCAGCGAGGTCCGACTCGTGGACCACGTCGCCTCCGCAGCCAAGGCCCTTGCTGGAGGCGAGGCCGCATGCTGTCGAGTCGGTCTTGCCCGTGGAAAAGGCGTCTCTCTCGGTCTCCGAGTGTGAATCGTCATCTTCCTTCATCGGGCTGCACTGCCTCTCCGCCAGTTGTCGAACTTGTTCAATCTGGGCTTGCGGAAGATCCGCGACGCTTGCGGTCGGGGAGGATTTTGGAGAGAAGATGTTTTCCAGTGACATTCTCGTCTTCTCGTCCAAAGGCTCAGATGCGGCGGTTTCCGCCGTTGCGCTTTGTTTCTTGCCCGGAGGCGTATCAGCCTTTGGCTTTGCCTCGTGATGAACACATGCAGCCTCTCCCTCAGGCTCCCGCAGGTCTGGAGTGGGCGATCGCACGGTGACTGTAGGAGACCTGCAAACGTTCAGGGGAGGGGCGACGTACTCCGGTTCGTGCGGAATCTGTTTGGGGAATTTTTTGAGGGCGAATTTCCATGGGGGCGACGAAGGTGACTTCCGGACATGCTGCCCCTTCCTGTCTTTCCAAGGTGGCGATGGCGATGGGGACTTGATATCCTGAGGCACTACTTTCCTGTCCTTGTGCGTTGGCGAGGGTGATTTTCGTACGTGGTGTCCCCTATGTGTTGGTGAGGGTGATTTCCTCACTTGGTGTCCCTTCTGAGGTGGCGTGGGTGATGGGGACTTCTTCACGTGCGGTTCTTTCTTGTCCTTACGTGGTGGCGAAGGTGATTTTCTGACGAGCGGGCCCTTCTTAGTCTTCCACGGCGGGGAGGAGGATGGGGACTTCCTGACGCCTGAGCCCTTCTTCTCTTGGCTTGGTGGCGATGGTGACGTTGTGACGTGCGACCCTCTTCTGTCCTTACGTGGTGGTGAAGATGCCTCCCTTCTACGTGGTGGTGAGGGTGAATCTTTCTTATCCTTACGTGGTGGTGAAGACGATTCCCTCTTATCCTTAAGTGGTGGTGAGGATGATTCGCTCTGACGTGGTGGGGAGGGTGATTCCTTCCTACCCTTACGTGGCGGTGAGGGCGATTTCCTCCTCAGTGGTGGTCCTTTCTTGTCCTGGGGGCTGTCGGGTGTGCTCTTCCTCCGACCGCCCCCGTCCTGGTCAGACGCGCAGCTGCTCCGCTTGGGGACGGGTGCCTCCGGCCAGTCGATGGCTTCGATGTTGTCCGTGGACGGCGAGGGAGATATGGGGCTGGGGAGCCTCGGGCTGCCCGGCCTGAGGTTCACCAGTCGCACCTCGTCTCGCTTGACGGTGATCGTGTCCCTCAGCGGAGTCGTCCTCTTCGGCTGAGCGACGGTCGCTCGGGGCAGGACGGGGCTCACGCTCAGGGTGTTCAGCCCGGAGAACAAGCTCTTGATGGGGGATATGTGACCCCTCTTGTTGCGTGGGTTGTCCGTGGTGTCTACGGCCAGAGACTTCTTTTTCTCGTACCTCCTATCTGGGGTTTTCGGTACCGAAGTGCTCGCCTGTCTGTCCCTGTCCATGCAGGCCTCTAGGTAGGAGAACTTGGTGACCGCGACCGAGTGCGGTCGAGCCCGGCGAGGGAAGGTGCTCATGCCGGAGTCCTGCGCGCTGCCCGCCTCGCCGCTCCTCACCGCTTTGTGCTTGCCATTCCGATTTATCCTTAGCGAGTTGGTGAAGTGTTTGCTTATCTCCTCCTTCTCCTCGGGCGAGAGACGGCTCTCGTGGAGGCTGTTGCTACGCTTGAACTTCTTGCCCACCTCCAAGTCTTTGTCCTTGGGGCTGAACGCCCGGGAGAACATGGACACCAGCTTCTTCACGGGCGTGCTTGGGGTGACGGTCTCCACGTTCTTGCGGGCTTCCGGGAAAGTCGAACGAGCTGCTGTGCCCCTTTCGAACACGCTCGCCTTTTCCTTCACTGCCTGCATCTTCCTGGTTAGTTCGGGCGAGACCGGGGCGCTCTTCGGCGCGACCTTCTCCGGCTTAGATTCGGCCTGGAGGGCTTGCTGGATGCGGCGGCTGATGCCCTCCGGAATCTCATTACAGGCAAGTGCCGTGGGCGTCTTCGGCTTCTCCTTGATGAGATCGTGGTGTTCCCAGAAGTCGAACTCGGGTGACAGGAGTGGACTCTTGCAGCGCGTCGAGACGTAGAGACTGCGTGGTCGCGCCCGGCTGCTGGATCTTGGTCGTGACGGCCGGTCGTCGCCCGTGGTCGTGTGCTCCACCGGGCAGGGCGAGAGGGAGCCCTCCCGGCTGCTCAGGTGGTTGATGGGTCTGCTGTCGGCACCCGATAGGGCCATCGGGGAGTTTTTGGACAGGGAGATGAGGTTGTCGACGTAGCGTGAGGCGGGGTCTATGTCGTGGCTCGGGGTGCAAGGGAGGGTCTTGGGGGCTGGATTTGTCGCAGCGGGAGCCGAGGCCCTCCGCGTTCGCCCTAGGCGACGCCACTCCAGCGTGTGGAGGCGGGAGTCCACCATGCTCACCGTCCTCTTGTCTGCCTGGAACCTGAAGGGGACGATGTGGTTCAGCTGCCGGGTGTAGTCGGACATGACCATGTCGTAGGCGTGGCTCACGTTCCTGAAGACGAGCACGTTCTCCGGCTCGAGCGGCCTCCCGTCCAGGACGTGGAGGTGGTGGAGGAGCTCCGCCTGCAGGAAATGCCTGAAGGTGGCCCAGCGCCCGGTCAGCATGTGTGTGGGGTCGGGTGCGCGGTTGCATTTGAGGCTCTTGTGGCAGGTCTCCCGGGCCTGCTGGTCGCTGCGCCAGTCCAGGCACAGCGACCACACCCGGTGGTGCGTCAGGAGCCGGGCGCAGATGTTGTCCGCCTTCAGGAGGCTGCCGAAGTGCTGCAGGACGTACGGTGTACCCAACAGGTCCGCATGAATGCCCGACGCGATCCTGTCGAACCTGCCCCGAAGTTTCTGGGGCTCCGCTGCCAGGTCACGGACATTGGCCCGGATGAAGTTGAGGGACACCTGGTTAGACTGGAGGAGCTTGTGGCTGGCCCTGATGAAGACCTGAGTGAGGTATATGCGGTACATGTCCACGACGCTGGCCTCTTTCTTAATGTTCCGAGACACCGTGAGGAAGTCCCAGTCTTGGAAGATCATGTCGATCCCGTGAGGGGCGTAGACCATGTCGTCTTCGGGCGAGACGGCCTTGATCCAGTCCGTCTCCTCGGACCACTTCGGGTTCACGTCCTCGAACTTCTCGAGGTGCTCGCGTTTCAGGGGGCTGAAGCAGGCCAGGGTGACGTTTGGGAAGTTGCCGCCCCTATTCTTCTTCATGGAACCCTTCTTGATCCAGTCGGAGACGGCCTTCTGGTGCTCCCGAGGGCAGGACTTGACGTAGCGGGAGAGGACGTCCTTGATCACCTTCCCGGACAGCTTCAGCGTCCGCACCTTCTCCAGTTTCTGGAGAGCCGATGGGTCGTTGGCGAAGCTCATCCACCCATTCCATACCAGTTGCACCAGACTGTAGCTCGCTGGATCGATCTGGATCTGTGCCGGGAGACATGAGATGAAAAGAAAAAAGACAAGTAGTATTTGTGCACGGTGTCTCAAGAGGTAGAGTTCACAGTTTACAGGTGTCTCAAAAGAGGAAGAGTTTACAGTTTACAGATGCTTAATTTGCATGAAACGAATTTCCACACGCGTATTCCTGCGTCCCCCGAACTCACAGGTATGCAAATTCATGCCATGGATTCTGAACATCTGTTAGACTAATGGCTACTAGATATAGTGAATTCTGCCTATGAATCCGATCGCTTGAGAAAGTAGTCGTGCAGAATTAGATGCAGGTGAAAGTGTAACCTGCAGACCATCATGACAAATAATATTCCATCGTGTCTTGCAGTGTGTCTCAGCCAAACCCATTGTTTACATAAGGAGTGGCGTCATTTTTGCCTTGGTTACCGCCCAACCCGATCGTCAGAAACTGCATAAAATGCTAAATATCTATACTGTTTAATGATGTGTATAGCTGGATAATAACAGTGAACGAAATTTTATTTGCTTAGTAGTGGAATTAGGCATGGCATTCGGGCACTAAGATTGAATTCCATAGATGTGACGCGGAATGTTTTTATTCACAGACAGGAAATGATTTGAAGGAATGTGAGGGGCGGGAGGGGTTACCTGTTGCCGCGTCTCATGGAGGAAGGCCTTGTGGGTAAGGTTGAGCAGGTTGTGGAGGGTGTTGCAGAGTAGGGCGTGCGTCTCCATGTCCAAGAACAGCGAGTAAAACACCATCACAACCTGCCGGCGAACGCTTTAGTCAGCACATGAATTATCAGTGACCACAGTAAGTCACGTGTGAGTTAGCATCCGTTTCATCACGACGGTACGATCCTTGAGCACGACGGATGACCCTTTGGGCATCAATGACCTGGCTTTTTTGGTGAGGTCAAACACCAGGCCATCAAACTCAAGGGTCGTTTACCGTCATACTCAAGGGTCGTACTGTCGTAATTAAGGATCGAACCGCCATGATAAAGGGGTAAATTTAACACCATTAGCATTAATTACTTTGTACTTAGTATGAGAACTGATTACTGCAATGATAGTCAGCTTGAAAATATTCTTCAATATTTCCCCTTTACTGGTTTTTGAGATGGGCCGTGGGAGTGTCAGGGAGGCGACACATAATCCTAACTACCTTGATGCTTCGCACAGGAAAAGATCTGGCTTTGGGAGAATGACAAAGAATAGATGCTAAAGCTGTTGGTGGAGTGGAGTATCTGAGACGGACAAAAGGAGTGGATGAAGAAAAAGAGAGGAATTAGCTGACCAAGACGCAAGGAAGAGATTGATAACGAGAAGATGAAGAAAAGAGAGGAATTAGCTGACCAAGACGCAAGGAAGAGATTGATAACGAGAAGAATGGTTTAAAGCAAGTGGAGGAGAGGCGGCCACTGGTCCCCTTTCGGAACACCTGAGTGCAACGGTTGTGAGCTTTGAACGCGGCGATGGACCTTTGGACTTGCTGGCCCGGGCTTTGACCCCTTGAAGGATGAAGTCCAAAAGGCCAGACCTGCACAAAGGGTCGTACCGTTGTACCCTGAGCTCTGTACCGTCGGACACAAGGGACTAGCCAATCGAGCTCGTAGTTATTGCAACTGCAGTCAAATAGCGATGGATGAGAGAGAGAGAGAGAGAGAGAGAGAGAGAGAGAGGAGGGTAGGGGACCTTATTTACATGAGCATATATAGAGGGATGCAAAAGAACACATGATACCCAGTACTTGAAGAGTGCCTTAGACATATACATCTAGTTATGACTAAAGCTCAGCTACATCTAAGTTGTGCCGACCTTTTCTGCGTGGGTTTGGACGCGGGCTGGGTCCTGCAGTGGGGTTGGGGCGTCTGGGAGCATCAGGAGGTACAACATGAGGAGGTCCCTGGCCAGGATGTGCGGGCTGGAGTCGACGAGCGTTATCTCCAGCGGCTGAAACGCGACAGAAAACGGTGTCACTGTTGCTCACTGTGCCGTGATGCTCACAGGTGTATTTTATGGGGAAACATCAGACTACTGAAGGAGTGAAATTGTATTGATGTATTCGTACTAACGCAACGCTGTGTAAAGACTGAAGGTAAAATATTTGCCCTAGACTACATTTCCGCCCCCCGTGTGATTCCCTCGTCCAAACGTCCATTTTGTATATGTATTGTGGTCAGGGAATACTGGTGTGTCATATGCTTGCCTCACTTGGTCTCCACTGATTAACGTAGTGACATGGAATAGCGAGGGCGTGTTAGCGTCCCTTGTCTTTAACCTAGTATAGCCCTTGCCTCTAGATGGCTCGTAATCCTTTATTTTCTCAACTGTACTGGAAGTTCCCATCATCACTACACACATCCTCACTACAAATCAAATATAATAATAATAACAATCCTGGTGTTTCATCTGTCTGCACAATATCTTCACTACATACCAAATCTTCACTGATCTTGGAACGTGCTTCATCAGATATATCTTCACTACATGCTAGACATCCACTGTGGAAATAATCTCGTATCTTAATGATTATATTCTGATCAACTATGCCCTTGATGTCACTGAAGGTCAAGTCAAAGGTTAGGGATATAACGTGTTACCCTCTTACGGAAGTAAGTACCCCTGATCTTTACTATACTACACCCTTAATGCCAATGGCCTTTGACCTACATGGGTTAGGAGGTCAAAGGCATTATTCACTGTAAACTCAGTACCGCTGACCCTTACGGGTCAGGTCATAGGCCTCGAAACATAGCCTGTTTCGAGTGAGAAGTCCTGAATGTTGGAGAGAATTGGAAAGAAAAAATAATGAAATTGGAAATGAATAGGAAACAAATGGTTCCTTTTGTTTGTGGTAGTCGTGAGAAATCGCCTTTCTTCTTGCTTCTTACTTCAGCTCCCAGTGTAGGCTGAGCCTGTCAGTGGTACCAGCACGTTCCTCCGTCTGGCTCTATCTTGGAAGATCTCCTGAAGATCTCCTCCTCCTTCAGACGTTATATGTTCGGCAAGCCGTATGCCTGCTGAGGGCCTCTTCAACCATTCTTTCCATCTCTTTCCCTGGTCTTCCTCCTCATGGTCTTCTCCCATCTGGCAAGCCACTCCTGACAACCTCTTGCAACTTCTTCCGTCTCCATTCTTTCCAAATGTCCAAACCACACTTCATGACCATCTTTCCTTTATTTTTGCATTTCAAGGCTTCTAGGATATATTCACATTCATTTAAACGCCCTCAGGTATTGCTCAGGTAAGTCATACGTAAGAAAACAATAAACAATGCCGGCAGGTGTAAAGAACTTCCAGCTGACGACGAAGCAGTATGTGCGGGGGAAGATATTTAAGGTGTGCGGCTACATGCTGATGGTCATGAGTTCGACGGACATCATGCTCGTGGGCAAGGCCCTCTTGGATAGCAAGTCCAGCCTGAACCACTTCGACCACAACCTGTTCTACAGCTAGATGGTCTTCACCATCCTCGCCTCCACCTTGACGCTGGTCTTCCATTTCGTCTTCAACGAAGTAAAGGTGGACATGCTGACCGCCGAGAAATGCAAGGCGCAGCTGCGCGTGGTGAATATCACAGAGCGAGTGAAGTACGTGGACCTCGTCAGCATGGTTCCCATAGTCATTGCTCTCCTCTTGTCCATCACGGGCGCCTTCGTCTCCAGGGACTCGATGATCAGGACCTACGGCTACATGAGGACAGATTACCTCTACGACGAGAAAGCCCACATGATCCTGGACGACCTCCACCAGCAGTTCCAATGCTGCGGCGCCACGGGCCACTATGAGTGGATCGTCGAGACTTTCGAGCTCCCGCCCTCTTGCTGCAACTCGACCAATCTCCAGTGCCTGTACGCCCGCGGCTCGGCGGAGGTCTACAGCATCTTCAAGCAGACCTGCGTGGACACCCTCTTGCACGAGAGGATGCTCGCCCAGACCTTCGTGGACAACGTGAACTTCTGGCACCTGATCCTGCTGCTGATCCACTGGCACGTTAGCCAGAAGTACTACTACGCCATGAAGATGGAGTACGAGGAGGATCACATCCCTATCAAGTGAGCTGTGGGTCAGTCTCGTCGGGGGCGGAAGAGAAAAGGGAAGGGTTTCAGAGATTACACTCGGAGTGAAGATACGTTTTATGCTGTTTCTCTATGTCTTTTTCCACCAATAAGCACATTAAATCCTCTTCATTTACCGAGGATGCATTTTGACCTTATACGTAAGGGTCAGGTTAAATGGAGTGGTGTGACAGGTGTGGTGGATATATATATATATTTTTTTTTTGTGTTAGCTGAGACGGCACGGGCAGCTAAAGCCCTAATCGAGGCCATCCCATTAATGCTATATATATGATGGCGCTTGACCTGACGCGTATAGTGAAGGTAGCCTGACCCGTAAGGTTGTAGTGAAGATGACCTTTGGTCTGACCCGTGAAGATGTTCTTTTGCCTTACCCATAAGGATGTAGTGAAGATGACCTCTGACTTGACCAGTAATGGTGTAGTGAAGATGGCCTTTGACCTGACCCTTAAGGGTGTAGAGATGATAGCATCTGACCTGACCCGTAAGAGATGAAACACCAAAAAGTAATCATGAGGGTGTAGTAAAGATGAGGGTGTAATGAAGATACATTTGTTCAAAGGTGAAGTGAACTTCAATGTATCCAGGATATAGTGAAGATAAGTGCGTATGTCTGGAATTTTCTCCCTCAGTAGTGAACATGATTGTTAGCGATATTTTAAAGGGAGGTACAATGCATTCAGTCGCGATTTATTTTTTGTCGTTTTTATAAATGTGCTGATAATCGTAGGAAGAAGTACATTGTCATAGGTTTAATTGCCATGATACCTCGCTGCTCACATCCTTCATTGACTTAAAATAATTTTTGGGTGTGTAGTCTCCCCATGTCTCTGTTTTTAATGCTTTGTCTTGCATTTTTTTTTCTGTGCGTAGTGGTGGAATGATAACTGAAAATGCAATGGAGCATTTGCAAATCCTACCTTGGATATGGGAAGAGGAGGGTGGTATGAAAATATTACAAGGGGGTGTTAGGGTGGACGACAGAAAATGGAGTGTCTCTCATGATCGTGAAGATGGGATGAAGGTGTGTGTGTGTGTGTGTGTGTGTAACGAGGGTTGTTCACCATACCTGCGTGCAGGAGTCTGGGGTGTCGTGCAGCGTACAGAGGACGTGTTTCAGGTCAGCCCCCAGCAGGAGGAGCCGCAGGGTGTCCTCTCCCAACACATCCTCCGCCCTCCTGTTCCAGCCCTCCTGACCGACCTCCTTTATCTCTCCTTTGCTCTCGTCCTGAAGTGCGTCCAGCGAGTTAAGAGACATACCCATACACATAGATCATACATTTGTATATTCATGTCTTTGTCAGCAATGTATACATTGATGGCTAAGGGGAGATTAGCTTAGGGGGAAGGGGAGGGGGGGGGGGCAAGTAACAGATGAACACAGCCGAGGGAACAGCGAGTCCTCTTGTGAGTCAGACGCTGCGGTTGTACCCTCCGGAATCGAACCCAGATATCCATTTACACCTCGGGGTTAGAGAAAGGCCGGTGTGGTCTTTAACCCCGACGCCCGGGCACGGCGCTACCTACTGTGGTGGGAGCCAACAGAGTTCGCACATTCTGGGAAATCTTTATGCAAGGCGCCAGCAGTCCCACCACCCACTCGCCCGCTTTATGAACAAAATATTGTGTGTATATAAATGCTTGGAGTTGACTCGTGTTTTACCTTGTGCTGTTGGTGCGGTGAGGATAGCATGACCGTCTGCATCCTCGCTCCTTCATTCTCACTCCATCTGTGGAATAGGAACATTATGAGACAGTTTTCACTGAAGAATTTGAAGATGTTTTCCCAACCTGACGTTTGGATTGTGGGACTGAGGCAAAGTTCCGTAGAGACTGAATTTAAAACAGGCTTTTTCGCAACGGGTACTTGACTGGAATCATCTAATCACTCCCTAATGTTCTCATTTTTACGAATATTAGCGTAATGATGACGTCTGTGATAACAATAAACAACAGAAAGGTAAGAACGATGCCAAAAGAGAGATTGTGATTTACCCTGAAGCAGACACGGAAGCTTGTTCGAGGCTTCACATCACCTTGTGTCCGAAGCTTCGAAACTCACCTGAGATAGTCGACTCCGTGGATGAGACGACCCAGGTACTGTGGGATTCCCTTGGCGCGGCGGTTCCACTCGTTGATCTTCTTGGCCGCCTCCACCACCTGCAGGACACCTCAGATGTAGGAAACCTCCCCATGAGTACAATCCAAGGACAAGGGTTCGCAATACAGAGTTATATGAACCTTACGAAACACTTACGTTCAGTGAGACACGAAGGGAACACTGCGTCGCTCGGTTTCCGATCAGTGTTTGAATTCGTTGCGAATTCAAGCGTTCTTAAGAGGCCATGAGAGTATGAGGAGAGTGTTGAGTGATGGTGTTCATGAAATATGTCTTTAAAAGATTTACACCGAAGAGTTTGGTGTTCCAGCAATGATATTTGTGACGACAGGAGTTGCAGTGAAGATTGATAACTACAGTACTGAAGATCATACAGCAATCAATGTAGTAGACAGATACTTGTAATGCAAGAATAAGTAAAATATACTGTCATTACGAGACTCGGTTTAACATATATGGCTTTGAGGAAGGCATGGTCACCCAAGACCCAGTTCATGGATTCTCGCTGCCGAAATGAGATAGCTGAGGAGGATGAGAGACTTGTTAACGAGCACGGATGAGAAAGACCGAAATAAGAGAGAGAAAAGGTCTGGAAGCTAAAGTATATGCGGTAGGAAATAACTGGATAGGACAAGGTGAGGTGCTGTGGCCGTGTGCAAAGGTATGGAAAAGCAAGGGATGCACACGATGCCAAAGAAGTGACCGTGCTGGAACAGCTGAAGGGATGGGCGTGGCGTCCAGCGGGCCGTCCTGGAACGAGAGGGACTGACTGAGGGGCGTCAGGAGTTGGCTCTGGAGGAGTGAGGGGAAGACGCTCGAGGGGAACAGAAGGTATTAGGAAGAAGGCCGGCGACTGACTGGGAGACTTAGTACTAAGGCTATACCTGGATAGACATACATAGATAGATAGTCAGTTAGTTAGTTAGTTACTTAGTGTGTGTGTGTGTGTGTGTGTTTAGATATACCTATGCTATGTTGACAAAGAAGCACAACATGGTAAGACGGGGAGGGAGATTACGCAGAACATATTCTCCTGACTTGAAGAGAGGGAATGATAACAAAGCATTACAGTGGTTGTTAACGTAGCTATACACACCATTGATTAAAATAGCAGTACACCGGTGGTTAGAGTAGCTATAAGTTAGGTATTAACATAGCAATATAATGGTGATTAACGTAGCAATGCATTAGTGATTAACATAGCAATACACCAGCGAGTAACTTAGCAATTTATTGGTGGTTAATATAGCAATACACCAATGATTATCATAGCAGTACATTGGTGGTTAACGTAGAATACGCTAGAAAATAACGAAGCAATGTAATGGTGGTTAACGTAGCAATACGGTAGTGATTAACATAGCAATACATTGCTGGTTAGTATAGCAGTACAATGTGATTAATGTAGTAATACACTAGTGATTAACATAGCAGTACACCAATGATTAACATGGCAAGAAACTAGGGTAAACGTAGCAATACACGTGATTAACATAGCAATACACCGGGGTTAACGTAGTATTACAAAGTTGTTAACAAAGCAGTTATACACTGGTTAACAAACCAATACACCGATGCTTAAATAGCAGCACACCAGTGGTTGACATTGCACTGGTTGTTAATAAAGCAATACACGGGTGGTTAGCAAAACAAGACGCTGATTATTAACAAAGCAATACACTGCTGGTTCATAGAGTAATACACTGGTGCTTAACATAGCAACACTCCTTTGGTGAAACATACCATTACAGCGGAGGCTAACATAACACTTCATTAGTCGTTGCTAAAGCAGCCATACACTGTAGTTAACACGGCAATACAATGGTGTTTAACAAAGCAGTACACTGTTGGTTACCAAAGCAATACCTGGTGGTTAACATAGCAATACATTGATGGTTAACATCGTGATAAACTATTAGTTAGCAGAGCGGTACCATACACTTGTGGTTAGCACAATAATACATTGACAGTTAACAAAACCGTGCTATAATGGTTAACAAAACAACAATACCGTGGTGGTAAACATAGTAACATACTTGTGGTTAACATATTAATACTATAATAGTTAACATAGTAATTTCGTAGTGGTTGATAAAACAATCCACGAGTAGTTAATTAAGCAATGCGCTGTTAGTAAATAAAGCAGCAGTATGCTAGTGGATAATAAAGCAACAATACATAGCAATACAATTGGGTATTAACATATCAAAGCACTGGGAATTAGCGTAGCAGTAGAAAGTTTTAACTGGATTACTACTACAGCCACATTCTTGTGCTTAACATAGCAGCACACTTGTAGTTACCTAAAGCAGCGGTCTGTTGATAACACAGCAATACGTTGGTGTTTAACAAAACAGTACACGGGTTAACAAAGCAAGAATGCACAGGATTAGAATAGCAGTGTTCTGGGGATTATTAACACAGCAATATACTGGCAGTTAATAAAGCAATACATTGACATTTAACAAAGCATCGTGCCCGGAATTAACAGACTCATACACTAGCACGTAACAAAGCAATACGCTGAAGATTAACAGGGCAGTACACGAAGTTCATAAAGCAATAGACTGATGATTAACATAGCAGTGAACTGGGATTAACATAGTAGTACACTGGAAGTTAACACAGAAATACATTGGTGGTAAATAAATCTATAAACAAGGGTTAAACATAGCAGCGCACTGGGATTTTACGTAGCAATACAATCTTGGTAAATGGGATTAACAAAGCAGTACACTGGGAACTAACAAAGTATTATGCTGGAATTTGTCCAGGCAAAACACTGGTAGTTAATAAAGCAATTCATTGGGGGTTAACATGGCAGTACACTGGTGTTAACAAAGCCATAATCTGGGGAATCAAGCAGCAATACACTGGTGATTAACCAGTGTACTCTGGATTAATGCAGCGATATACTAGCGAATAACAAAGCAATACATGGGGGGCACTTAACATGGCAAAATACACTGGGTATTAACACGGCACAACAGTGGTGGGTATTAACACAGCACAATAGTGGTGGGTATGGTCTGAGGGTACTGGAGGTAGCTGTGAGGGTGGGGTTCTCTGGGGGGATTACTGTGGGCCTAGGGGTTCTCTGGGTGTGGGCCTGGGATTCTCTGGGGTGGCTGTGGCCTTGGGAGTTCTCTGGGTGTGTGTGTCTGGGCTTGGGGGTTCTCTAGGGGGTGGCTGTGGGCTTAGGGGTTCTCTGGGGGTGGCTTTGGACTTTGAGGTTTCTCTACGGGTGGCTTTGGGCTTGGGGTTCTCTGGGGGGTGTGGTGTCTGTGGGCTTGTGGGTTCTCTGGGGGTGTAGTGTCTGTGGGCTCGTGGGTTCTCTGGGGGGTGGCTGTGGGCCAAGGGGGTTCTCTAGGGGTGTGGTGTCTGTGGGCCTGGGGTTTCTCTAGGGGTTCTCTGGGGATGTGGTGTCTGTGAGCCCGGGGTTCTGGGGGATGGGGTGGTTCCTCACCTTCTGCTTGGCCTGGAGACACACAGACCTGTGGTTCTTTGCGTCGATCTGCCTGCAGGAGTCGGTGCAGTAGGCGGCCACCAGGCACTCGGAGCAGGGCACGCCGCCCAGGGCCTCCTCCCTCCCGCAGTAGCTGCAGCACACTCGCCGCCGGCTGCTGTTCACGCACTCGTCCTAGCACGCACCCAGAAAGGTGTCTGTTACTGCCACGCACTCGCTTGACCAGACACACACACACACACACACGCACGCATGCTATCTGGAACCTGATTTAGTTTTGCAGAATTCCTGTAATGAACGTGTCCTATTTGCAGACCCTCAAATGACCTCGTCTTCATATTTGACCCTTAATGACCTCGTCTTGATATTCTGACCCTTAATGACCTTCCCGTAAGTGATGACCTCAATTGGCCTTAATGGCTGACCACTGATAACTCTCTTTCCTAATGGCTCACCACTAATGACCTTTTTGTTTTTTTAGTCTAACTGCTGACAATGACTTTAAATGCTGACTTTACCGGGAGCTTTTGTGAGACCACCTCGCCCTCCCGTGGGGGCAGGTTGTTCGGGACGGAGCCCCCGGCAGCAGTTCACTCACCAGGTGTCTGAGTCGATCTTTCTTCTGACAGGCGAGTGAGCAGTAGAGGGCGAAGCGGCAGAAGGAGCACCATAATCTCCCCGGCCCCTCGCACACCCAACACCGTCCGGGCCCCGAGTCCATCTCTGTGACCCGGGAGACGCAGGGAGAGAGAGAGAGAGAGAGACAACGTCATCCTCTGGTGTAAGGATCTCTCTAGGAATTTTGTAAATGTAGAGGTGGAAGATTCAGACGTCTTACCCATTTTGAGTGTGACTCTACTTCCCTTAGATATAATGGCCTGAATATATATATATATATATATATATATATATATATATATATATATATATATATCTATAT
>JAYMFT010215832.1:0-11435 GCA_038088735.1 Panulirus argus
TATATATATATATATATATATATATATATATATATATATATATATATATATGTGTGTGTGTGTGTGTGTGTGTGCACCAGGTTCTGGTGTTCCCAGGAAGGACCCAAGAGCTGGCTGCTGCTACTGTTAGGGACGAGGGTAAACACATCAACCAGTACTTGTTGAAATGTTCTGTCACACCAATGGAACTTGGTCGCTTCCCCTTGTGTATGTGTGTGTGTGTTCAGCCAACGTTGCAACAAAGCGAACCAACGCAGTCCTGACTCACAAACTCAACACGGTTTGGAACCCCAACAACTTTCCTTCTCGACTGTTCTATTTACACTTCTGTAACTTTCCTTCGTTGCCATTCGGCATGTTTGACCCTCCCGCCAACATCCACCACACAGGACTCGAACTGATCCAGCCTCCATCTTCGACAACCCAGCTCCCTTTCCGAAGCTTACCGCGGCCTTTGTTGATGTACACTGCACTTCCTCTCTCTCCCTACCCTCCCAGGCAGTGTGTTACTAGCTGTAAGACGCCCGTGTCCCGCCCAGCCTTCCCACTCTCCATTCCTCAGCAGGGGAAGCCAGGCCCCCTGTTCCCAAGACGGCGCAGCCAAATGCGTCGATACGCTGTCACCTCCCAGGTCCAACTGACGCTCCCCCCCCCCCCTGTCCTTCAATAGCCGGACTTGTGTTTAACACCAAGATGAAGAATTCATGGCTTCCCAGAAGAGACGAGGCTTTGGAAAGCTATGTGTATATATATACCCCCTGCCCTTCTGGTCCTGTGGTAACGGATGCCTTCTGGGAAGCGGTTGGCGCAGGTTGGCTGCCGCAAACGGAGAGCACTGGTACAGCTAACTACCCAGCTGGTGTCATCCACCTGACTCCCTGATACCATCTGGTTCGGCCCGTCATAAACAGACTCTCTCCGCTCGTGGGAACGCGTAAGGACAGCACTGTTTATTTTCGGTAGCGAAGAGTCGAAGAAATTTGGAAATATTCCTCAGTGTTTTAAGTCTGGACAATGAAGCATTTCGTGCAACATAGCATCGCCTCTGCCACAAATCCCGTGATGTTATCACGACAATCTTTATGCGATTGTCAAGTTAAATCACCAGGATGCACTTGAAATGTCTTTTGAGCACGGGAAATTAGCGGAGGGGCCACACCTGTTGCTGGTGGGACCGTTGGCAACGCTGGCCGTTTTGGCGCGCATCTCCGCCTGGCGCGGGTTTTCCCGGGAAAACAACGCGTGACGTCACGGGCTATTCTCACCACGTGACACCTCGGCTGCCGAACCCCCAGCTTCCTCCTCGTCTAGGAACTCCAGGCAAACATACCGCACTGGCACTGTTATTTACCCCCTTCCCCTCTCGTTTCACTGAGAGGAAGGGAGGGAGGGAGGTAAAGAGAAGGTGGGGGGGGAAGGGGAGGAGGTAGGGGGGGGGGTTGAGAAGAAGCGCTGCAGGCATCATTCTTTTTTAGACTTAATCATTACTCAAGACCTCCGAGCTCTCTGAGACACGCGGCTCTGTCGTCAGTATGTTTGTGTGTGTGTGTGTGAGGTGAGGATGGGAAAGGGTGGGTCGTGGGCCGAGACACGTCAGGAGCCACTGAGAGGGTCAGCATTACCTTCCACCGGGCCACACGGGAACCACACCAGGAGGGCTTTACCGATCTCCCCGGCAGGCCAGCAGACGCTGCCTTCAGGCCCATGTGGAAAGAGACTCTTGCGAAGGTATTTATACACCTGGAGCGGCCTTCGTCTGAGAGGGCCAGGCATGCCTCAGGACCCGTCTGGTCTCCCCACGCATGGACAAATATCAACAACTGCTGCACCTGGCGCGACCGCCGCCCACAACGTGGGCGGCGGTCACCATCGGCCACAAGACCAAGCCCGGCCTGTGGCTGTGATGATGATCTGGCCCTTGACGTAGCATCTGCAGGTCGAGGCCAAAAAGGGCAGGCCCAGCATACCCTTGGGTACCGCGCTGCCCCACGGGTTAAGACGGAGTCGAAGGCCATTTTGCCGTGGTGCTTCAACACCAACCACTTCCTGGAAGCGAAATGGAGTCACTCCAGGAGAGAGAGAGAGAGAGAGAGAGAGAGAGAGAGAGAGAGAGAGAGAGAGAGAGAGGGGGGGGAGGGGGGGCCGCGAGACGCCACACCAGGAAACATTTAATTATAGAGCAGCGGACACCCGCAACGAGCCGGACCGGTACTGTACCTGTATCTTACTGGAACACTCAGGGGGCTGTGACAGACAAAGAGTTCAAGGGAAGGGACACAAGGGTGTAAACCTCCCTCCTCATATCCGTAAAAAGGGACGTATATATAATCCCCCCCCCCCACACACACACACACTTACACACATACACACACCTGGCAATTGCCGGAAGTGCCGCAAGGGGGCCGGGAGACCAGCCACCCATGGGCTTACATGTGACGGCTCCTGTTGGTGGGTTCCTCAGTACTGTGTCACACACACACACTCGGATCAACGACCTCGACATTTTCATCCAAATCTCCACAAGTTTTGCACTCACCCTTGCAGGAGGCTCTGGGGCTGGAAACGTGAACTTTTGGGTATTCGTTCTTCAGAAATCACAACGAGGAGCAACAGTTCCCGTCTGTAATACTGTAATAAACCTTTTCTCCAAAGAAGTTTACCTGAAATACTGATGTGATTTGTTCGGTCTCTCGATGTGTACAGACCAGTGTGTTTACAGAAGAGGATCTGCAGATACCACCTTTCACGATGATACACGCAGACGGTAATACGACTTGGAAACAGCACAGATTGAGGATCACGAATATTGGGTGATCTGTTTTCGTATGCGGAGGACATTGTTGACCCTTGGAGGATTCGTAAACCTGTGGAGGGCTTCGTAGACGGGTCAGTAACCCGCGAGGTTAGTGACCTACGGAGCAGTAACCTCTGGAGGCAGTGACCTGCACTCGCCAGTCACTACTTCTCTTGGCCTCGCCAGTTACCACCACCACCACCATTGCAACACACCACTGCGGTGATCCTCGTGTACGTGCACGACTGGCGGATCACTTCAGAACCGCTCGAGGGATAGACGTCGGGACGCTGAAGTTCGCTGGAGGCCTGTGGTGCCCGAGCCTGGCGCAAAGAGGAAGAATCGGAAGACTTCGTCATACTGGTTGGTCTCTTGCTGCAAGTGATGGACGGGCGAGGTCCCAGCCACTGGCGAGGACCGTGGTGTTCATCAGAGCATCTGGCCCGGGGAAGGAGACTGTAGGTCCCACACCCGTTAATTTACTGTGACCTTCTGAAGTTCGAGGTGTGAGGGACCCGAAGGCAGCAGATAAATTCTTCACGATGATCTTCTGTGACTGGATCACGTGTCGCACGCCCTCGTCACTGTCATGGACTCTGTGGTCATCAGAGCCACTGGCATTACAATGTATTAGAAAATAAATAACTGCAGCGCTGTATGTTCAAGGTGAAGGAAGCTTATGAACAATGTTGTGAACAACAAAGTCCTGTCAATTCCCCAGAGGTTCCAAAGGAATCCAGTGCGTTAATTACTGACCTTTATCGTTGGTCTGAACAATGGATCATAGAGGAAGTATAATACAGGTTTACTCCAGAACGCAAATCTAATGGGAATGTGACGAGGCATTAAATGAGAATCACTGACATCATTACATCGTGTCAGTCAGTTGCCAGGATGGGGACTTCCGCTTGGAGACACTCTGGGGAGTATGTCGCGCGGGTTCATACCTTACCGACACACCCAGTCCACCCACGAACACGGGTGTCAGCCAGTCTTCCCTACGCACCACTACCAATCGGTGGTGTCAGCTGCGGGAGTATCAGTCGTTCCCCAGCGACACCAAACAGACCCCAACCTTCCGGGTCAAGCCACGCCCGTCGTACACCGAATATTAATCGCTGTCGTTATATATGTATATGTATATATATATATATATATATATATACATAGCGTCCGGTGCGTCGTGACCCGAGTTTGTTCACCCCTCGTGTCAGGCGGCGGGCCAGGTGGGGGCGTAACAAACACAGAGCTGCAAACCCTTCGGGACGAGGCTTATGTAGACCCTAGGGTCGGATGGCCTGACCTTTGACCTGATAATTGAGGGCCATTACACCCAAGGGTGGTAGCGCGGTGGTCAAGAGGAGTGGGATGACCACGTGTCGTCACACGCTATCATGAACCACTCCAGCTAAATACATGGCATTTCAGGAACACACCCTCTGTATCCTGCACTGTGACGTCGCTGTTTTAGCGAGTCTTCCTTCCTGACGTTACATAAAAGTATAAAAAGTGTCAAAGTATTACATAAAATACGGAAACAAGATTTCTAAAGCCGCTTGGGTTTGACGACTCCGTCTTCCAGGTGTGCGTGAGTGTGTGATGTGGTCGACCCACTGCTCCAGGGAGTACTACCTACGCGTTAGTAAAGAGACGAGAGAACTGTAGCGCTCACAAGATGCAGCAGCTGGAGGCAACATGCACTTGGAGTATTCACAAGAGCACAGGCTGCTCCTGCAGAAGTTAGTGCGATCGACTGCGTTTACGGGGAAGAGGGAGCACCAACGTCCCGTGTACTTACTAACGGGGTCTATTTATCTCTTCCGTCGCCCTGACCACCCGCTATAGCGACACGTGTTATCCCTGAGGGACCAACACTATTCAATTCTACGTGACAGGCTGATCGATGCCTTGCAAGGGACCCCACTGCGCAAAATCCTCAGTGGAAGAACTAGAGCGAAGCGGCCAGAGGTGTAGTACGCCCCGACAGAACACGGGGTATGGTGAGAATGGTACGGCTTGCGAGTGGGAAAATGTGGCTTGTTACAAGTTGAAGCAAATGAAGAAAAAATAAAGTTTTAAGCGATGTGATAACTGATAACCAGAAAGATAGTAAGCTATCAAGAAATATGTTGCCTTTACAAACCCTGTACAGGAAACTTGAGAACGTTTCATTAAGACAAACACCGTCTTCATTTCATGCAGCCTTCGCTCCATCAACTTGACGTCATACAATCTACCCAGCAAGAGGGAAGCTCAAGCACAAACAAAGAAATTAATGCAATCAATATGTCTTAAATCTGTCCGCAGAGTCCAACACGAATATCACGATTTCTCCATTGAGGACCCAGGTGTTCCAACAACATGATGGCTTCAGGAAACAATCAGAAAATGAATTGATATAAAATTTTTTTTTTTTTTTTGAGATTCTGCTCATACGTAAATATTTTGTACCTGGGAACACGTCATGGTTCCTGGGGTGCATGAGTCTGGCTCCTGCAGTATAATTTAAGACTTTATGAAGAAGTTTGAACCGAAGTGAGGAAGGACATAGCACATACGTAGCGGCCTGGCTGGCCAGGGAACGTCGGTGAGGGACACTTACTGTGATCGCTGGTGGCTGGTCCACGGACGGGCAGGCAGGTAGGTCCCTTCCTCCGCCGGAGTAGGGTCGGGTGTGTGGCAACACTACCACCTCCAGTTAACTATCGGGTTACTACAGGGGTTGCCTACTGGGTGACCACACTTGAGCAACTACCAGCACTACCACTACTCCTCTTGGTTCGCCGCCACCGACCTTCCCAACGGGTCTTTTTCCGATGGGATGCGGACGACCCCGTAGCACTACTGACGGTCGGGAGGATGCACTACTCTTCTCCAATCGGCTACTGACCCAAGACCAGTGGCTACCACTACTTCTCTGACGGCTACTACCCCCCCCCCTCACCACGAGTCCCAAGCACTACTTCCTCTTCTCTGACGGACTAAAGACGAACCTGGAGCATTCTCTCTCTCTCTCTCTCTTGCTTCTGATGGGCTAGTGAGCACCCGCCCTGTCCTGTGGTTCACCTGGCCACCACCAGAGAGACACACTAGCCCCGTACACGGGCACTTGGAGGTGTTGGCCCCAGTGTGGCAGCCCAGGGAGTGGCCCAACAGCAGCCTGGGGTCGCAGGAAAAGCTTGCACCACCAGATGGACGACGGAAGTAGCAGCAGCAGCGGTAGGAGGAGGCTGGGTGGCGTGGAAGAGCAGCGTCTTGCGTGTGTGTGTATGTGTGTACACAAGGAGGTTTGCCCACTGACTGGCTGCCTCCTCCGCCTGGCACTAATAACTCCTCTCTCTCCACCAACCGCTTGGCACCCTGCCTAACACTCCCCCCCCCCAATCACCAGCCCCAGCTCCCTTCCTCCTCCCCCCCTCCCTACCCTCCTTACCCAAGAACGTCCTAAACCACTGAGGTCCTTCACCACCCACAAAAACATCCTCAGCGTCCTCCTCCGACCAACGTCACCACCACGCCGAAATCCTTCCGGACCGAATGACTCAACCATCGCCACGAACCGTAAACATGCAAGCAAAACCGTAAATATCTTCCACCGAGTCCACCAGCACAACCATTTTCTGCATGTCCTCCACCCACGGCCACCACAAGCACCAATCAAGCAGACCAGTGGAGGTGCTGACCACTGGTCGTCCATGCCCCGCAAGGATTACAAGGATGCGTCATGAATGATGACCCGTCCCTACACTTGTGTTGCGGCAACGCGCAGTCACGGAGGACTCGACGCGATCATCCGTCAGGCGCAGGAATGTCATCCAACATGGAACTGAACACGGCGCTTGGAAAATGCAGATGACAATCAATCAAACGTTTGGCACAACCGTGTCCAGCTCTCGTGTACACGATGGACACATTAGCTATTTCTGTCGAACACCTGCGGGATAATATTTCTCCGGTGGACAGCAGACAGACAAGGTGGAGTTATGCAAGACAACGCCAGGGATGTCCCCACCCCCCCAACACACCCATTTCTTGTGGTGCTACACCACCACACCTTTGGTCAGCCAACACCTGCGGCCCCAAGACAGTGCGCGTCCTGGCCCCGTCCCATCCCCCCCCCCTCCTCCTCCTGTGTTATGACAGACGCCCCACAAATCATGGTAATGATGTATACGCCTGGCTAAGGTCCTGCATATTCTGCCGGGCAACAAGCACCGACGCCAGGAATACCGGCGGCTGCCAACCCCCGCCATGTGCAGCGAGCGGGACTGACGGATTGATGACTAAAAATCACCCCCAGCCTCGGCAGCCATTAAGGACGAAAACCACTTTTGGAATCAGTCGATAAATTACGCGCGTATTCGGCATTACCGAGGATTCACAATACATACAATACACCATTTTGCTTTGCCTCACAAGACCAGTCGGCTGAGAAAACACCCCAGTCGTCCTCTTATCCATTCCTGAGGTTAGTGGAGGATGATACGGTCGCACCACCAGTCTTATGTCTCAGTCTACGTCATCGTGACGGCTCCTGCAGGACCTGCTGGATGATAAGGATGCTCAGTTTTCGCCGGGTTAATGTGTCGCGCGAGCTAAAAAGCGAAAATCGGTAATTCCTAAAAGCTAATGAAATAATTTGACCAACGCGTTCACCACAAGTGCGACACATGAATATAGAGAGCAAATTTACGACCTCCTTACACTCGAGGTGTCATTCAAGTTCTTGTTTCTACTCCACCGTTACTTTGTCGCTTCTGTCGTGAGGACCTTCCACATCAAGTACATGAGTAACGTCACACGTCACTCGTATGAACACTGTGATGAACTCAGCCAACTCCCGGGATTCTAGCCGCTTCGCCTCGGCTGTAAACTTTCCTTTTAAATGGTGTTGGGCGCCGCAGGTGGATGATTCAGAACGTGCCTACGGCCCCCTGCCTCCGTCTCTTGCATCACTCTTTCATAAACACAATATTATTAACATCTATTTCTGTATGTCGCGTCAGATACTCAGTATGTTTCCCCCCTCCCTCTTTTTCCTGGCATATTTACCCAACTTGCCTGCCTAAGGGAGGCACTACCTGGAAGAGGGAACTGAGACTTCGAGGGAAAACACTTCACTCGGTCCCTTGTTCAGGAAAGTGATGATGATGATGCAAGAGTGGAGGACTTCCAGTCTCTCCAGCTCCCCTCCTCCCCAGACCCCTTCTTAGTGGCCTTCTACGGGAGGCAGAGGACCCGTCAAGTGGTGTACATGGGCGTGGTAGTGACCACTATGGTGATGGCAAAGGCGTGAGGCCAGACACCTCAAGAGGCGTTAGTCACCACAACCTGCCTCATGCCTCCCTCCCTCCTCTCACCACGGCTCTCTCAAGGTCATCTATATATACTGCTATCTTCCTGCCCCCCCCCCGCTCCCCCCACCCACTCGGGTTCCGGAGGTCATCATCTATGGTCTGTATCAACACGGATCGCGTCGCAAAAGGCCAGAGTCGTCTGGCGCAGACGTAGTGGGCTTTAACGATGGCTTGAGGAGGCAGTGATGGAATGGCTTGGTCCGACACTTATTTCACGGTAGGTCTGTGGGGGTCATGGGTCGTTAGGGGCCACAGGTCATGGGTCAGTCGTTAGGGCCTAAGGCTAGCGGAGGTCAAGAGGTCGCGAGGGGCCCTGACACCTGCCACGGGAAGGGTTTTCCTCACCCCAGCAATGTCCTTCCCTACCTACCCATTGTCCACCGTGCGCTCCCCCCAGTAGGAGGTACCCCAGTTCTCCCCTCCCTTACCCCGGCACCAACGGGAGGGCAGGACAGCACAAAGCGGCCCCAGCTGACGACGCACTTGGCTCAAGAACAACAATATGAGATTCCGGCATACGGAAATAATCACAATACATGACACTTGCATACGGGGTCGTCCTCCTGCTGCCAGAGCTACCTGGGAGGGCGCCGGGGACGCTGCCTGCAGGCACCAGAGGCCCTGTGGGCTACCAGGCCCTGACGGTGAGGCGCCCCTCGACAGGGCAGATGGACATAAGTTGAGGCCTAGTGTCAGCACAGGCTATTGTCTTCCAGAGCCACACGGGAATACGGACACCAATAGGGGGCGGCGGGGGACTGGTACGGGTGGGGGGAAAAGGGGGGGGGGCCTCGGGAAGTAGAGGCTGGGGTGGAGGGGGAGGAGGACGGGGTGGGGCTGGGTTGCTGAACGCAGGAAAGACTCGCCTAAAGAAAGACAGAATACAGAGAGGGTTGAGGACAAAGACGACAGGCGGCTCCGGAGGTCAGGTCGGTAACGACGCAGAGGCGGGACGGATATATAGCAGGGGGGAGGGGGAGGGGAGGTAGGGGGTGGTGGAGGGACAAGGGCACCTCGCGTGACGGAGCAGCAACCACCCCGCAACACCCTGATGGCGACGCACTCCCCACAACGAGGAACACAAGAAGGCGAACAACAGCAAGGCGCGCTCCACCCCGGTGGTGGGTACCTCAGGTCACGACCCTACCGCCGCTCAGGTCACCCCACGCGACCCCCCTCCAACGCCAGTTCCTACCACAATGCGGGTGGCGCTATATGCGGACGCCTTACTGACGATGGATGGCATTATCATGCAGAGGAGGGGAGGCGCTGGGAACCAGCTGTAAGAGTAACTAATAATGAAGACGACAAGGGTGGTACTGGCGGGCCACACCACACCGCAACGTGGCCAAGCATTTCTTAAACCGGGACATTCCTTCCCAGAACAACATGCTAAAAATATGTGTATATACGCCACATCCCGCCCCACCCTACACACACACACTTACATACATATAAACACACACATATGTATACAATTACAGGCAAAACATCTACACAAAATACAGACAAATACATACACACACACACACACCTGAAAATTCATATATTGAGATAAACCTATAAACATCACACACACACACACTCACATACAAAAAAAGATAAACATTAGTACGTCCTTAAAGGAAACGAATAAGATGTTTTGTCAAATGACTAACACTTTATATATGTAAGTTCCTCATTAAATATTCATCACCAGGTTGGTGAGCGGACCTTAGGAAGAGGAGGAGGGGGGAGGGGACACTCTTGACCTAAAGCAATGGTTTGAGCCGCAGGGAGACAGACGGCCCGTAGCGAGGGGTGGGACACACACACACACTCAGAGAACACGGGAAATGGGATGACACCTTCCCGCTTTGCGAATCCATCTGGTGACATCGACGGGTCAGAAATCATTCCCGTCCCGCGCGCGGGAGTGTCTGCAACAGTGATGGACGGAGTATGGGATGTGAAAAAGCAGGTGCAAGCAAATCATTAGAGAGTTAGCAGCCTGTGAGAGGAACAGCGGTGTGAACCTCCATCTGCGTAAAACCCGAGCGATGGCACGCGACTCGCTGCTGCTTCCCACAGTCTCTGTGTAAACACCAACCATACGAGGATTGGGCGTTAGGATCCCCTCTTCCTGTGAACAACGTAGCTGAAGACGTCTCTTTATTCCATCGTTGTTTTCTCTCTTCCTAAATGTGGCGTTTTGGCTCTCTAGAAATACTCGTAGGTCTGTGAACTCGGATGATTTCGTCGCATCCTTTTCTTTGTATAATCATTATCACATCAGTTCAACTGCGATGGCTGTCGGTGGGGCACGGCTCTACCCGTGTCGTGTCCGCCACTGGAAACGAAACCGTTGCTCGGTCTCCTGGTAGAAGCCGTGTACCCTCGCCTCTCCACCCGGCCACCCCGCCTGACCGCCGCTTCCTGCTGGGGGTGCCTCCTGACCAGCCGAGGCAGGACACGCGCCCCTTGGCAAGCTGTGAAGGCCAGCTGGCAGGGCCACATACATCACGTCCAATGTTGCTCGGCCAATACCCGGCTCTATTACGGACAACACACACACACACACACACACTCAGATCACACGTTCCTATTTGGCAAACATACTATATATATATATATATATATATATATATATATATATATATATATATACACTTAGTTTTTTGTTGGGAACATTCTCACCCTAGCACACTATATATGTTGAAAACGTTTGTAAATGAAACAGAAAATGAATACATCAGGTCGGGACATGTGTCATATGTGGCGAGGCAAAGAAAGATGTGTGCATATATACACACATCATGACAGGAGAGTGTGTGAGGGGGTCAGGCAGTGTGCCACTCACAGGATGATGGCCGACGCGCTTGGCACTCTAAATATACACCCCCCCCCCGGCCCGGGCCTGAACACCCCCACCCCCACTCCACACTCACCTGAGACAAAGGTAGAGTGCCACCACACATGCCTCGGACGCACATTACCACTGAGGGACATTCCTCGGCCTGCTCCATTACCTAAGGTGCTGGTGGAGGGTGCGTGGCCTCGTTCCCTCACCCCCCCAGGATACCCGGCCACGCACACATACACACACACACTCAGCACAAACACAAAAGATGGTTAAAAATAATCTCCCAGGAGGTGGGTGGGAAGGGAGGTAGAAGTTATCAGGAAAATGGAGAGGGAAGTTTTGCCCATCAGCTGGGGGGTAACTGGAGGTTCCTCGCCAGGCCAGAACAAGCTGGTTGATCCAGTGTGTGTGTTGGGGTGGGGTTGGGGTTGGGGGGGGGGGG
>JAYMFT010215843.1:0-11435 GCA_038088735.1 Panulirus argus
TCACACTCAGTCTCTAGCTGTCATGTGTAATGCACTGAAACCACAACTCCCTTTCCACATCCAGGCCCCACAGACCTCTCCGTGGTTTACCCCAGATGCTTCACAAGCCCTGGTTCAGTCCACTGACAGCGTGTCGACCCCAGTATACTACATCATTCCATTTCACTCTATTCCGGGCCTGCCTTTCACCCTCCTGCATGTTCAGGCCCCGACCACTCAAAATCCCTTTCATTCAATCCTTCCACCTCCATATGTACATATATACCCTAGCCTGAGCCAGGCACCCACTTTATTGTCCATCTCCTATGGATGGATGAACAGCTGTGTTGAATATGGATTTAATGCTGCAACCAGGATTCGAACCTATGCGCTCACTCCTGGGCGGCCCGTGAATGCATCACAGTCAGGAACGCTAACCGATACACCACAATTTTTTTGAATATCACAACTGTTCATATCAGTACTATTATTATAATTCTTACTTGTTGATAACGTGTGGTATCATATACCAAAGTAGTGCATATGAGCTACGTTGAAAAAAAAATATCAGAGATATCTCTACATTAGAAAAAAGATAACTATAGAACCGGTACACTCAAGGTACATCTTTTCAGATGATATAATAATTCAGGCATGCAGTACTAAGCTTCAAGCAATTTAAAAGTCTGATTATCAATTTTTCTGGTACTGACCCACACAGGAATTTGCTTAATGATTGATGAAGCCTCACCGACATTCATAAGAACATCACATGCTCACGTGTGGGCAAGGTGGGGACCTCCTCTTTACTCCAGTCGTAAAAGACTCCAGGATTAAAATTCAGTGTGTAACACGCTGGAATGTGAGGACAACAGATGTATGCTTTACAACCTAAAACTACTATCACAAGATTGGGTAAAATGCATGTTATCATCACTCAAGTATCTTAAGTATGGTTATTATCGAGTCTAATCATTAAATTCTTTCAGAAGATGTCAGCTTCTTTTTCAGCTCTAACCTCAACACGGGATGTCAAGACATGGATCATTAGTCTCGCTTTTTTTCAATCCTGTGTCTAGTATGATTTCTTTTAGGGTTTATGAAATCCTTTCTTTTACCAAATTCTGTTTTAATAGAGATACAGGCTATAAAATACATCATTCGCTCATAATTACTTCAGCTGAACTAAATTTTCGCCATGTTAGATAGTTTGACACTACACTCTGATGACAGACTGCATGAAGAAGATGAAGGAAAACGTACCCATGAGTTAAAAGAACATTCCCAAGCAAAATATGATCTGTAAATACATCCTATTATGCAACTAAATGGGTGAACAAAAAACCATCTCACGAGAGTCAAATTGAACCATCTCGATATATGATCCGCAAACTAGGAGAACATTCACACACACAAAATATAGTCTGGATTGATAACAACAAATGCCTTACAGTGTTGAACCAGGCTGAAGCCTAGTTGAGAAGAAATGCTTTACAAGTTGGACCTGAAACATAGCCAAATAAAAAGCCTAGTTTTTTTTTTTTGCAAAACAAAAATAAAGCGTAGCAGTTATCCAGCATCGGTGGACAGTCATGGCTACACCCACCACCACTCTGCCTGTAAATGCAAATTTGGTTTAAGTTCCCTCGGCCACTACCTCACAGAATAAAATGGGGCCTCAGAGGATTACATGAAGCAAGGTATTACATATCGACCAGTGAACAGATCAGAAATGTCAGTTTTCCGACATTAAGCCAAACACTTTTGAAGAGTCACTTTACTAAACAATACACTTAACTGAGTGTATAATCTCTCCATTATTTTTTTTTTCTCCAGGTCACTGAGTTACCAGAGACAAAACCGGTCATTCAAATGACAGTTCTTAACACTGCGTGTCCATCTGAACAGTTCTTAACACTGCGTGTCCATCTGAACACTACAAATCAGTTCGCTTTTCATGTTCCATTCCTTACAAGATCATCCTTTCTTTATATGAAATGTTCAAGTCAAACAGTGGTTTAATATGAAGATCATGACTATCAAGATAGTTGAGAGAATAGACAATTCTCTAACTGATCACAAGGAGCATTCTATTGAATTACTTCAGCCTTCAGCGAGGCAGGACCAGGAAACAGGTTAAAAAAATAATATGATTTCATTACAGCAACCCGATCAGGTTCGTAAAGTACATGAAGTAGGCCTTGCTGATTTGTGAAGCAGGTGTTGAACTATGGAAGAGCAAGCATGACAGGTGTTGATTCATGGTGGAGCAGGTGTGACAAGTGTTGATCAATGGCAGTACAGGTGTTGACAGCTGGTAAAGCAGGTCTTGATGAATAGTGAAGCAAGCATTAGTGACTGTGATGCAGCAGGTGTTGAGAACTGATGTGGCAGGTGTAGAGATGACTGGTGAAGGATATGTGGCAGTTAATGACTGGTGAAAGTGTTAATGAAAGGTGAAGCAGATGTTGATGACTGGTGAAGGTCCTGATGATGACAGGTATGACAGGTGTTGATGACTGGTGAAGCATTGTTAATAAATGGTGAAGATTTTCATGATAGGTAAAACAGGTATTCATGAGTGATAAAGCAAGGACAGCAGGTGTTGATGACTATACCGAAGTGAGCGAGGCAAATGTGAGTGAAACAAGTGTTGACTTGTGAAGCAGGTGTTGACGACTGGTGAGGCAGATGTTGATGACTGGTGAAGCATGTGTGGCAGATGCTGGTGACTGGTGAGGCAGGTTTTGGTGAATGATGAGGCAAGTGACAGGTGTTGGTGACTGGTGAGGCATGTGTTGGTGACTGGCGAAGCAGTTGTGGCAGATGCTGATGACTGGTAAGACAGGTATTGGTGACTGGTGAGGCCACTCGTCTGACATCGTAGGGATGTGGTTGGTGAGGGTGGGTGGCTGGCTTAGGGTCTCCGACCTCTGCGAACGAGTGTGGTCTGGGTAAGGACCCTCAGTGACCCATTGTGGCCCCAGTCTGGGTCTCCGGCCAAATGCGGCTGGTTAACTGACCTAGAGTGGCCCCGTCACTGATGGCATCCAGTCGATCTTGATTTTTTTTTTTTATACATATTCGTCATTTCCCACGTAAGCAAAGTAATGTCAAGAACAGATGACTGAACCTAAGAAGTGAAAAATCCTCACCTGGCCTCTTCCTCGGTTCTTTCTTTTGGAAAGTAAGACAGGAGGGGAAGATTTCCAGCTCCCACCCCTTTCAGCTGCCTAGAATCATCGAAAACAGAAGCCAGATATATAAGCTTGTAATCTACAGTACAACAACCGAACTCGTTCTCTCCGGGTGTTGCAAAGTCCATTCATGGAAGGGAAATCACCTAAGGTAGGCACATCAGCTAGTCAAGGCCCAACTGTATGAAGGCCAAATTGATTCATCTCTGCTTCCAACCACCCAAGCAAGTTCAGGAGGGAGGGAAGGGGGAGGGTCTAATTGCGCATGATTAATAGTTAATGACATTCATATATGGTATCCTTGATTATCACGATGCCAGGGGACTTAATGATGTCGCTCTAGTCAAATGCGGCCAAGTCCTACAGAGTCTGGTCAGGTCCGTCTATGCATGAAACTGTAGAGACAAAATTGTCAAGCTTTGAGAACGACAGTACAACCCTTGAGGGTGATGGTACAACACTTTAAGGACGACGGTACAACCCTTGAGCCCAACGGTATGACCCTATGAACATGACGCTGAGACCCTCGAGTAAGACAACAGTACAACACATAAGTATGAATGTACGATCTTTAGGACAACGGTACAACCACTGAGCATGAAGGTACGACCCTTTGAGCATTACAGTAAGACCCTTTGAGCATGATGCTATGACCTTTGTGTAGGATGGTCTGGCCTTTTATCTGACCTTTAACAGCTAGGTCAAAAGGCCAGACCATATTAAACCTCAAATCTAACCTTAAATCTTACCTCAAATTTGGTGAAGAGACTGCATCAGCTTGCAGACTCCAAAGTTAGTTTGATACATTGTTGATGAAATTCAGAGTGAGTAAATGTAAAGTAATGAGGATGGAACAAAGTTAGACAAGTCCTCAATAAGATTATCATCTTGCATGATATAAGTTTCTGGATTCTGGGTGTTTTATGAGAATAACTTTGAAGCTGATATTGTTCTGAACTTGCTGATAGTTCCATACTACGAGACCAGTAAAGGAAAGAAACTGTTTGTTGACAAATATCAGAATAGTCTTCAGTTAATGGATGAGGAAATATTCAGCAAGCTATTCATATCCTACATAAGGCTAAATCTAGAATACACTTCTCAACTTTGGTCATCACACCTTAAGGAGCACAAAGAGCAAATATGGAAGGTCTAGAGGAAGGACACAAAAATAGTACCAAAATCTAGAGCTAAATTATAGGGAAAGGGAAGAAACAAAAATGGTACCAAAATCTAGAGCTAAATTATAGGGAAAGAACAAAAATGGTACCAAAATCTAGAGCTAAGTTATAGGGAAAGGGAAGAGGCTTTAATCTGCCCACCTTGGAAGAGAGAAGAGTGAGGGGTGACCTGATCACAAATTTTTACATAAGATCAATCATATGGACAGTAACCAGTTCTTCGAGAGATGTAGGGACAAAGCAACCACAGGACATAACATGAAATTAAGCAAGAAACTTGTTAAAAATGTTGTAAAGAAATTTACAGTATTCGAGGGGTTAAGAAATGGAACAGAATGACTGAGGATATGGTTAATGCAGTCAGCATACATAAATTTAGGAAATATGACAGTAGAAAATGTTAAAGAGCTGGGGACTAATGGGTGTAAAACCCCTCACTATACAGCATAAATAGCTAAGTACACATCAAAGACACACAGACAATACGGGTCTCTGTGGTCTAGCAATTAGCCTTCCTGGGATCAGTTAAAGACCCACTTTTGTGACCTCAGTTTGGGATGCTAGGTGTCAGGGGAGCATGTGACAGCCTGATGTGCATCATTTCAGTGCATTTTGTCTTTATTTCATTAACATATAATGTTCTCCCATCACACACACACACACACACACACACACACACACACACACACACACACAGATATTAAAAATTATTTACTAGTGCAATATGAAATTTTGTGCATATATACCTACAAAGATAAGTAGAGATTTCAAGAAGAAACATCTCATAGCTTGGTCATTGCTCCCACTTGGTCAACACAAAAACAAACCTCCTGCCGGAGTTTTCATGCAACTGCATTCTTTTATGGTACAATAACCTGTATTTTTGTATTACATCATGGCAGATAAAACTATCAGTCATGTATGCAGTATAAGATCCAGGAAGCACCTCAGCATTCCTCAAAAGCTGAATATTATCAAGCATCATGAGTGTGGGGATAGTAGCTTGCACCTCATGTAGGTGACTTCCAAATTTCCAAGAGACCCAGGACCTATTTCCTTCAAATTCAAAGTAGTCTTTGCTACTCCTTGAAGGAATATGGTAAATTTTCATTACCAATGTTGATATATTATCTATTAATGTTCCTAGGAAAAAAGTTAAGAGATGTAACAGAATTTGGCTTCTAACGGACTACCCTTCCCCTGCATTAGTCCATTAGAATAGGGGTTTATAGTACAATCTCATCAAAAATCTTCTCACTCCAAAAGAGTTCATAATACCCTTCAATTGAAAATAATGCAACCTTGGGCTGCAGGATCCTCTGGAAAGAGATCCCAGGGAACATCATAACAGTCCCACTGTAGACTACTGTAAGCAATGTCGGGATTAAGTTGGCCTGCATTTGTGGAAAGTAAGATGAATATTGTGGCTATAGTCCCATATCTACACTTACACCATCCACAACCAAGAAATGTTCTACACTACTAGCAACATGGATACAAAATAACCATCTATAAATACTGAACAATGTGATGTAGTCTACAATACTACTCACTGCTTCATACATAACAGAGTAAACAGCACAAGAATATGCACAGATTTATATTGACCTGGGTACATGACTTTGGATAATGTTCTGCAAGGTGCAATCTTGTCTAGGTATAAGGCAGAAAGAATGAGACCAGAATATTATACTGCTAACAAAGACTGACCTGACAGTGTTTTTGTTGTTGTTAATATGATTGACAGTTGCAAGGATAACCACCACTATGAGGAATACAGCTAAACAGGCAACAGTAATATACACCACTGTGGTGGAGTGGCGAGCCTCAACCATCTCCACTGAAACTCCGTCTGCTTCCACCTCACTGTCTGTTAAAACATGAATGTGTTATAAAAAAATCTTTTAAATCTTTTAATCATAAATATTCAGGTATGCTATTTTGAATTATGTACATATATTCTGAGATCCCTAGTTTTAACACTTTTTTCCATACATGTTCACAATTTCCTGCACTATGAGGAAGTGCTAAATACAGACAAGAAAAGGCCTCATTTGCTCACATCCACTCTCAAGATGCTGAGTATAATGCTCCAAAACCTGAGACCCTTCCCAAAATCAAACCCAATGACCTTTCTGTGGTTTCCCTGACCATTTTATATGGCTCGGCTCAGCCCAATAACAGCATGTCATCCCCTGTAAATCAAATCTGTCAATTTAATTCTATCTCTTGCATGTCTTGCACCCTTCTGCATATTCAAGCCCCAAGCCTTCAAAGAATCTCACTCAATCCTTCCACCTCCTCCATGATTCACCTCTTTTCCTTATTCTATCCACATCTGATATATATACCCTCTAAGTCATCCTTTCCTCATCCACTCCTTAAGTCCAATCCATTTCAGCACACTTTCTTCAGCTCTCTCATACATATTCCTCTTACTACCTCTCTCTTACCCTATCTTTTCTCCTCACACCACATGTTATATCTTATTCCAACACATTCATCCTACCTGTTACATTTTTGTCTAAGGCCCAAGCTTTGCATCATTATAGCACCGACAGGACTAACTACTACATACCCATCTTTGCCCTTAAAGACAGTGACCCCTCTTTCCACAGATTACTCAGTGCACGCAAGACCTTTGCCCCCTCACCCACCTAATGGCTCATTTCATCTCTTAATCACTGCCATATTCATTCTTATTATCAAAAACACTCAACTTCCTCAAAAATTTCTCCATTTAAACTAACATTTCAAATACCTTTTCCTCTTCACTGCTAAGCCTAATAATGTTGCTTTTATTCACATTTACTCTCAACTTTCTCCTTTTACACACTCTCCTAAACTCATATACCAGTCTCTGAAGTTTCTCACTCAAATCTACCACCAGCACCATTTCATCAGCAAACAACAGCTGACTCACCTCCAAGGCCCCCACACCCAGCAGCCAGCAAACCTGTTCCTCTCTTCAATACCCTTGTGTTCACCTCTTTCACCACCCTATTTAGTTATCTAAGAGTGAACATGACAGCAAAGGAAACTATGGAAGCGAAGGTGAGTCATAGGGTGGTTGAGGGGATCAAAAGTTCTAGTTACACTGAAGAATTTATGGAAAGAGAGGTTGTTGTGTTTGTTGAGGGGAGCAAAGGTTCTGGTTGCACTGAAGAATTTATGGAAAGAGAGGTTATTATCTGAGAGAGTGAAAATGGCCATATTTGAAAGTATAGTAGCCCCAACAATACTGTATGAATGCAAGGGATGGGCTATAGATGAGAATGTATGGAGGACAGTGAATGTGTTGGAAATGAAATGCTTGAGGACAATATTTGGTGTGAGGAGGGTTGATTGAGTTGGTAGTAATAGGGTAAGAGAGAGGTGTGGTAGTAATAAGAGAATGGTTAAAAGTGCTAAGAGGGTGTGCTGATATGGTGTGAACATATGGAGAGAATGAAAAATGAGAAGTTGACAAAGAGGATATATGTGTCAGAAGTGGATGAGAAAAGGAGAAGGAGGAGACCAAATTGGTGATAAAATCATGGAGCGAAAAAGACTTGAGTGTCCAGGGCTTGAACATGCAGGAAGGTAAAAGGCGCACACAGGATAGAATGAAACAGAGTGACATGGATAAAGCAAAACGGAGTGACATAGTATACAGGGGACGGTGTACTGTCAATGGACTGAACAAGGGCATATGATGCAGGTGGGCAAAACACGGAATGGTCTGAGGGGCCTAATTGTGGATAGAGGGCTGTGGTTTTAGTGCAATTCACAAAACAGCCAGAAAATGGATTTCTGAGAATGAGGATTTTTCTTTGTCTATTCTTGGTGCCACCCTGCTTAGTGGGGAAGCACCAAAAACAGGTGAAGGAAAGGCCTCATTCACTCACATCCATTCTCTACCTATCATGTGCAGTGCACCAAAACCACACTCCCCAATCCACAACCAGACTCCACAGACCTTTCCATGAATTCTCCAGCCACTTCATATGCCCTGGTTCAGTCCACTGAAAGTATGTCACCCCCTGTATACCATATTTCTCAAATTCACTCTTTCTCATGCATACCTTCACCCTCCTGCATGTTCAGGCCCCGATCACTCAAAATATTTTTTACTCAATATTTCCATCTCCAATTTGGTCTCTCCCTTTTCCTTGTCCTCTCCACTTCTGACACAAATATCCTCTCTGTGTTAAACTCTCCTCACTCACTCTCTCCTAGTGTCCAAACCATTTTAGAACATCCTCTTCAGCTGTCTTGACCACACTCTTCTCATTACCACATTTCTCTCTTACCCTTTTATTACTTACTCAATCAAACCACCTCAAACCATATTTTGTCCTCAAACTCTTCATTTCCAATACATCCTCTGCACATTCCTATATATAGCCCATGCCTTGCATCCATAAAACATCATTAGGGCTAGTATATCTTCAACATACCCATTCTTGCTCTCCCAGATAATGGCCTCTCTTTGCACATATACCTTAATACCCCCTCACCCACCCTAAGACTCACTTCTGCTTCCATGGTTCTGTTTGCTGCCATATCACCTTCCAGGTATCTAAAAACTCCACTTCCTCCAAATTTCTTCCATCCAAACTCAACCCCAACTATCCTGTCCCTCTACACTGCTAAACCTATCAACCTTGCTTTTATTTACATTTACTCTCAACTTCCTCCTTTCAAACACTCACCCTAATTCAGACACAAAATTCTGCAGTTTCTCACTAGAATCTGCCACCAGTGCCATGTCATCAGCAAAGAACAACTGACTCACTTCCTAGGCCTCCTCATCCCCTAATGACTGCATAATCACCCATATCTCCAAAATCTTTACATTTACCTCCCTCACCACCTCGTCTATAAACGAATACACAGCTAAGGTGACATCACACACTCCTGCTGTAGATCAATCTTCACCTGGATACACAGTCACTCTCCTCTCTAGCTACTTGCATGCATGCCTTACACTCTTGATAAAAAGTTCTTACAGCTTCTAGCAGCTTTCCTCCCATACCATATATTCATAAGACAATCCACAAACCATCTCTATCAACCCTATTGCATGCTTTCTCCATATCCATAAAAGCAACATACACATCCTTCGGTTACTCAAAGTAATTCTTAAACATATATTCTAAAGTAAAGACCTAATCCACATACCCTCTACACTCATAAAACCACACTGTTCCTCCCCAACCTGATGTTCTGCACATGCCTTCACCCTCTCAATCACCACTCTCCTATATAACTTACATGATACACTCAATAAACTTATACCTCTGTAATTCAAACACTTAACATTGTCATTTAAACAGTAGCACAATACATGCATTCCTCCTACCCTCAAGCACCTCACTATGATCCATACATACAATGAAAATCCTAACTAACTAAGCGACAACAAAGTCATCCCTTCTTAAGAAATTCACCTGCAATACCATTCACTCCAACTGTCTTACCATATTTCATTGTAAGCATGGCTTTCACCACCTCTTCTCTCTTTACCAAACCACTTTCCATGACTCTCTCACTTCTCATACCTCCCGAACCCAAACACCCTACATCTGCTAACCTATAGGCAAACACAATCAGAAATCCTTCAAAATACTCACTCTATCTTCCCCTCATCTGATCACTTACTGTTACCACTTCCTCCTTTGCCCCCTTCACCGATGTTTCCATGTGTTCTCTTGTTTTAATCACACTATGAACCTCCACCCAAAACATCTTATTCTCTGTGAAGTTTAGATAATGCTCATGCCATCTCTCAACTGCTCTCTTTTTCAACCTCTGAAACTTCCTCTTGACTTTGTGTCACTTTCACACATCTCCCATGCATTTCCAATCCTTCCCTATAAGTATTACCCATACATCTCTCTTTACTCTTTTGCAAGCATCTTTTCTTTGTCATCCCACCACTCATTACTCTTTCTCACCTGCCCACATGGAACAACCATCCCCCCTTTTAATTTCAATTTCTAAAAGATAAAATACAAGGAGGAATGAAGAAAGGAGTGCTCATCCTCCTCAAAGGCTCTGGCTGGAGTGTCTGATTGTGTGTGTGGATGTAACCAATATGAGAAGAAAGGAGAGATAGGTAATACTTTTGAAGAAAGGAACCAGAGCAAAACAAAGTACAAGGGTGAACAAGGGTAAAGAAAAAGAATGGTTTGGGAATGTCTTTGGGGTAAAGTCAGGGGTTGGTATGAGGGAAAAAGGCTAAGAAAGGGGTAGCACTACTAATGAAGCAAGTTATGGGAATGTGTTGACGAATATAAAAAAGTAAGCTTCAGATTGATGTGGATAAAAATGACGGTGGACTATGAAAGATAGATGATTATCTCTCGATTTTCACTTGGCCATGAGAAGAAAGATAATGAGAAGCAAGTGTTTTAGGAGCAGCTAAGTGAGTGTGTCAGCAAATTTTGCTGCAAAAGATTGGCTATATGTGATAATTTAAATGCATAGGTTTGTGATATAGCAGTTGAAGGTATAATTGGTGGTCATGGGGTACCCAATATCATGAATAAGAATAGTGAACTGTTTGTGGAGTTATGTGCTGAAGAAGAAATGGTGAGTAAGAATACCTGGTTTATAAAGAGTAACATACTTAAGTTTATGTGGGTGAGTAGGAAAGATGGTAAAAGGGTATTACTGGATTACATACCAATTGACAGACGTGCTGAAGAAAGACTATGATATGATCATCACCTGGTTGAAACAAGGATGAAGATTTGCAGAGGTTTTCAAAAAAGAAGAAGTAATACAAGTGAGAAGAATGTGGTAAAGTAACTGATTTTGTAAAAGAGATTTTTTTGAAGAAATACTAAGAGAGATTGGGCAAAGAATGACAAAAGGTGAGAGTATAAAAAGCTAGAGTTACCTTCTGCCACTGGCCTGTTAAGAAGATGGCACTAAACAGCTTAGAAGTGGCACTGGAGTTCACCAGTTATGGAGACTATTTTGACTTAGCCACCCCCTTCTCCATGGAAACAAGTTTTGATACATCCAATCCCTAAGAAGGGTGACCGTTCTGACCCCTCTAACTATCGTCCTGTTGCTTTGACATCTACCA